>VWZZ01007013.1:998270-1105974 GCA_013399095.1 Psophia crepitans | reverse complement strand
TAGCAAGCCTCCAGTCATCTGGGACCTCTCCCGTCAACCATGACCGCTGATAGATGATGGAGAGCGGCTCAGCAATCACATCCGCCAGCTCCCTCAGCACCCTCGGGTGGATTCCATCCGGCCCCATGGACTTGTGGCAGTCCAGGTGAAGCAGGAGATCTCTAACTGTTTCGACCTGAATCGTGGGGGGTTTGTTCTGCTCTCTGGCCCAGAAGTCCAGGTCCAGAGGCTGAGTACCCTGACTACTACTGGTCTGACTACTGAAGACAGATGTAAAGGCTGCATTGAGAATCTCAGCCTTCTCCTTATCCTCAGTAGTCAAGTTCCCCGACGCATCCAGTAAGGGATGGATGTTCTCCTTGGCCTTCCTCTTGCTGTTGATATATTTATAGAAAGACTTTTTGTTGTCTCCAAAACAAACAAGTTTGATTCTTATAGTCCATGTAACAAAAAAAAGAGTTTGCCTCCATGTACTTAGAGTACTGGGGCTGCTAGAGACCTCTGAGTGGCTGCATAGGTAGGTAGACTTGGCTTATAATGAAGCTCTTTCTCTTGTGAGGAAAACCACAGATACCATTTTGTTCCAAAGTTTCACGTGTGACACACTGGTGTTCCAGTCATAGGGATCCTATGTTTAGAGCAAAATTATTCTTTTGGGGGGGGAGGGAAATAAATTCCAGTTCAGAACAGAGGGACCCAGCTTGTTCTTGGTGTAGATGGGATGTTTTCCCAGTCTTGGCATCTATGTGATGGCAGGAGTAGCAGACTGCAAGGCCATGGCAGGTTGCCTGCAGAGTGCTGGGACTAAAGAATGGTGAGAGTTGTGCCCTGCACAGCTCCTGTTTTTCTTGCTTTTCAACAATTGCATTTGTTGGGGTTTTTTGACCAATGATTGGATTTAATTGTAGTCCAGAAGAGGTTTTAGGTGTCAGATAATAAAAAGAATGTATAACATAATTGTTCTTAACGTATTTTTCAGCGCTATTGTCTATCCTTTTCCTTCTTCTCAATTTTGTCTGTTTCAGTCTCATTCAGGGCCAGGTACAGTTATCCATACTCCTCTGTGGGCAAAGAAAATACTTTGAGACCATCAAGCTAGCACAGTTAGCATGTGCTACATTACCAAAGTTAAGGGTCTGGGTTTTCTGATGGCCTGAAGCCGTACACGTGCTCCCACCACATAGCTGCTGTTGTAAGCGATTGATGGCCAAGCAGCGGTAGGAGAACGGTTTCATCACAACTTTTCAGTGTTAAGACAATTCAGATCTTGTGAAACTCTCTATAACCATTTGGTCACTGAGCAATGTACATGCCTCACCATAATTTTCATGATATTTCTTGATAGGACACTTTGTTATAAAATCACTTCTAAAAATGCATTTGCAAGTTGCAACCATATTTTTAAAGCAGAATAATCTTCCTCAGTTTTGTCTCCATGATTAAGCATCTGAGTTTATTTCATATATTTTGTTTTATGCAGCTTAACATAAGCAAAAGAAACCATTCCCCCAAACCTCACTTTAAAAAAATATTTTGACATGCGATTTACTGAAGTTATCTGATGGATTTCAGAACAAATATATGTCTTCTTGCCTTCCTATAATACTATATGTAATAGCTGTGGCTGTCTGCATTTTTCCACATTGATAAGATGAAGAATGTAGAATTTCTGCAGTCTCCATTTGTTTTTTTGGGACAAAAAGGATAATACCTTTTCTGTAGCATTTGCTACTTGCCCTACACTGCTTACAGCTTACCCCTTTTCTCTGCTGTTTGCTTGTTATTTGGCCGTATCCGCAAGGCAGAATCTGTCAGTACCCAGATAATGCTGTCACTTCTGCAATTCCTTACTGACATTTTGGTATTGATAGAGAGTATAGCTGGAGCATCAGCGCAAACTTCCCTGTCACCCTGCTGCCTGGTTCTCCAGGCGAAGGTGGAAATCATCTAGGGAGGAGGTGGGGAAAAGTCTTCTGCCTGATTTATAAAATGGGGTGAATTGCACGTGGGTGCATTGCCAGCACTGGCAGAGCAAAGCCAGACTGGCAGGTGTTTGCAGATGCTTGATGTACAAAAAAAGCTGAAGGTCAGCGCTGGACACCTTATTAGCAGTGCAGAGCCCTTAAGACACTGAAATTTGCTGCTGCTCAGCCCCTGGAAAACACTTTGCAGTCGCTCAGCAAAAACAATTTGCAACAGTACCAAAATTCTGCTGTTAGGATGTCTTGCAGGTCTTAAGTTTAGGGTAATATGGTGGTTTTGCCCAAGAACTTCTGTGTATTAGGATAGGACGTTTTCTGTCAAGCTTTTCTCAATAACCTTATCTGAGATCCTGAGCTCCAGCTGGAAAAATGTTCCACTGTCATATTTTCTGTGCAGTCGGAGTGATGTTTTCTGAAGCGTAGGGAATAGTTGGTGCCTTTGAGTGAAGTCCTTGACCCTTGCTACAAGCAACTGCTGAGTACAGAGTATGTCATTTCCCCTCCTCCAGCCACTTCATGGGGAAGGATGCTCCCACTGATGTGCTCCTTTGAAAATGACACTGAACCTACAACAAAGGAAAACTTTTTTACTGGCATGAGACAACCTCACTGTTTTCCATTGCCAGAATATCACAGAAGGAGGATTTATATACTGTTTATACAGGGGATCCATAACATCCTTAGGATTCTTACTGTATGGCACACCTTCCCTGTTTTCTCCTCTGCCACATCACGGTCTTTCCTGTAGATTTTTTTTTTTTTTAGGAAAGCAAAATTCAGGCTTTTTATTTTTGCCTGAAGCAAATGGATTTACACTATGAGCAACAGAGAAGTCCATCTCTATGCCAACGGCACAAAGACCTACCCTATCAGAGCAACGCAAACCCTCTGAGTTATATACACAGTCTGAAAAGACGGACAAAAGGAGAGATAAAGTCTTGTGGCATGAAGGAGGATCTCCTATTTCCTGTTTATCTGAATTATTTTTTTTTATTGCTTCGGTGAGGTCAGATCTCACTGTCAAATTAGAAATGGACAGATTTAATTAATTTTCTACCAAAAAACCTGGATTTTTGCCAGGACCTTAATTCCTTTCAAAAGGAAGCATTAAACATGCCAGGCACAAGTTCTGAAATTTCCAGTACCTAAAGGAATGTCTAACCATACTCTGACAAAACCTTTCTTTGTTCAAAGAAGCTCTTGCTACTACCTGCAGACACTTACGTCAGTGTGGCGATAGCTGACTTCTTGTCTGAATATGTACAGTTACACTGAGAGGACAGGTTGTGAAGAGGAATTTTTCCTCCTAAAGAACTGGCACATATTTATGCTGCAAAAAGCGCTAACTATCCTAACAGAAACACAACCCAAGATCTCATGTTCCTATTTGTTCTTAGAAGTAGCCTCTATACTATGAGTTTCACTGATGTCATTGCTCCTTTTCTTGCAATAAGTTGCTATTTTATACAAGAAAGACCGTGATAATTTGGACCCTCAATGAATTACTCATAGCTGTGTTTTGATAGATTGAGGAGACCGCATGACTATTGCAAGCTGAAAATCTGCAGTGCTGATGTTTTTTACAGTTTTATACAAATCTGCATTTGTATAAAAACTGGCTGTATCCTCTCACTCACCTGAGACTCAGCTAAGGGAAGCCCAAACACCACAGCGCTCAAAAGCCGTTACAGAAATACAGCTTTTCTGAACTCCAAATACAGAAGTACCCCTAAAATGGACTTGTCAGGTTCTGAATTTCTTCCAGAATAAGTATTTGTATGAACCTCCTATTACCTCAGAAAGAACCACTTTACATCATGTTATGGTGTCCCTTATCTTCAATTTCATCTCCAGAATTTTGGGACAATTTCTAGCAACCTTATGAGGGAACTAAAAGCTGACACCTTTTCGGTTTTACTTGCCACACAAGTATATTTAAGGCCAAATTACCAAGCAGACTTTTGTGAGCTTACAGCGGTACCCCTCAGTGTGAGGTACACAGCCTGGGCAGACCTAACCAAGCCAATGGAAACAGTACACAAGAATAACTGAATTCAAGCTTAACAATTGTTTGTTAATGGGAATGAAATTACAGTACCCTTAAGAAGCAAAATTTCTCTGGTATCCTTAAAACTACTTTGAAAGTGCAGAGCTGCAGTGTTTCCATATTGGGAAAGAGCTCTAAATGTAGGCATAACCTGAAGTTACTTTCCAAGTTGATTTGCTTAAACTATTGCAAATGCCTTTGTGCACACTGTTACGTAAATGTAAACCTTGCATATATTGTTTCAGCTTAAATTGATTTCTTTTTGAATTAAGCTAAATTGAAATAAGCCAGGTTCAAATTGATTTAAGATTGTCCACATGGATTTGTAGTGGTGTGACTAAATTGATTTGAGAACCTTCCTTCAGCTAAACAAATGCAACTTTTATTACAGTGGGTCCTAAATGTCTTGAGATCCAGGGCTAAAATTCAGTTTTCCATTGTGCATGCAAAGAATCCTGCTTGGCTAGCCGTACAAGGAAAAGGAAGAGTTTGCCCTCCAATGGTCAAGTCTTCCATAAACGCAAAATATGATTATCAATGTCCTTGTGACATGTTTTTTGTATTCTGATTGATACAGAAATGCAGTGTTGTAGTAGTATCTAGGAACAGAGAAAGTGTAATCTTAGGGCTTTGAGTGCTGCACCTTTTAATTAATGATCAAGTGAGGATCAAATATAACAGAGAGGATGCAAAACTTTAAAGTAAACGTAGATGCAGTCAGACTGATGATACCAAATACCTCTTTAATTATGTATTCTGAATACATTCCAGTCATTTAAGTTTCTTTTACTTTGTTGTACTGTAAGGGGAGATGCACCCAGTTTAATTGTATCCCATTGATTTCTTTTTTTAGCTTTTGTGAAATAAGCCTTGTTTGGCACAATGAAACTTTTGTTTTCTTCAGCTCTTCTATATTGTCTCTTTTAAAAAATTCACCATTTACTCCTCTGCACTGAGCAAAAATCTTTCCTTAAAAATGAGAAAAGTACAATGCCCTCTATTTCTGAAATCATTAGAATTGACTTTTAGACAATCAATGTGTTAAATGATGTAATTATCCAATGGTCCTTTCCCCATTTAAACCAGTTTGAAAGTTAAAGGTTTGTTTTAGATCAATTCCAACCACTTTGTGTGCAAATTACACAACTGCCTTTTCCTTAACTTATCTCACAAATCCAATTCAATAGAGGCATGTCCGTGTAAAATGGTTCTCTGATAATGAGCAGTTCTGAGTGGGAATACTAACTTGTCTAAAGATGGGGAAAAGCCCTATTCCTGAATATAATATATTCAAGCCAGAACTAACTTAGACAGAAGTTACTGGCAACAACCTCATTGATTTAGGAGTTTTCCTTTGCAGCTGTAAGGCACCTTTATTGGGGTGGTCTGAGGCTCCAGAGCAGGCTTTGTAGTGCAGACCCAGCATCCACAGTTGATTCCCACCTATGATGAGATAAATGTCACCCTCAGGGTCAATAGCCTCCTTGACAGAACCTCACTGCTTTTGTCAGAAAGCTGCTTGGGTCATGACATGGCTGCCCCCAATATTGGTGCTGTTTCAGGCATCCTCACGGAAGCCACAAGTGGCTGCCAGCTATCCATGAGACACCTCTTGCTGTCCAGAGAAGCTTCTGTGGGACCTGTGAAATAACACTGGATGTCTGTGTTTTGGCTACAGAAAGTGGACCTCTGCTGCTGAGGGCCTTGGCTATTCTGCTGCAGAGTCTCAGGTGGAAGGTGCTAGGCTGCTGGTGGAACCTGTGATGGAGGCCACCAACAGAAAAGACGTTTGTGGTACTAAGGAAGTTCTTAAGAAATGCATCTAGGCCAGCTGCCACCCATCCAATTCCTTAAGTCAGACTTGAGCGCTGTGTCCCAGTCAGCTGGATTTCCCTGGCATAGCTTGCTGGGGAATGACACTGAAGTGGACTATGGCAGGGTTTGCTGGTCTTTTCTCTCCCATTTCCCCACTGTTAGGTCCATCTTTTCTGTTGCTGTGTAAGCTCTTAGTGCAAAACCTGTCCTGGTTTGAGGAGGTCCTGGTCTAGCCTAGGCTGCTGCTGTGCAAGTGATTATGAGACTCTTGCGTGGTGAAAGCCCACATTTCATGGTGGGCTTACATGTGCACATGTGCAGAGTCTTTAGTGCAGTGCAATGCTTGGTCAGAAGAGAGTATTCGTCCCCATCTTAATGCCTAAGGTAATGCAGAGATCTGCGTGCCTCAGATTGCTTTAGATGATGGGAAGCCGTTGGTTGATTTTGAGTTTAAAAAAAAATATGGTGCTAACTGTGTATGTTTTTATGTATTTAGATTCAGTTATTGAAACACGAATGGTCAATTATCCAGCACATACCTATTGACCAAGGGGAACAACATTCACATTGTGTTAGATGCGTAGGCAAGCATACATATAGAAGTAAATTATGTGGAAACAAAGATTTTCGTAGCTTCTTTAGCATAGACTAACAAAGGCTGAGGCCTGCAGAATACTGTACCCACATGGCTTCACAGAGTTGGGTATAAAATTGGACCCCTACCGACACGGTACATCTTACAGAGCTGCGTCTGAGCTGTTTGTTGGGTGCTGAAAAAGTAGATCCTTTGCGTGTTACCTAAAGTGAAGTATGATGAGAATCTCAACTTTTGTATTTCTTCCTTGGTTTTATGTATACACTTTCTGCAAAATCCTAAAATTGCAATTATATCCTGCCCCACTTTAATAGATATATTAATTATATTTCTCCCCCTTAATGGGCTGTTCACTTTATGGTTTGGGGACACAAAAGTAAATTTTAAAATCAATTATACAATTACATATGTAGCAATAACAGAGCACAGAGCTAATCGTCTTTAGGTCAGGACTATAACCTTCTCATAATGCGGGTTTCATTAGGGTAAGGTCTATTATTGCAAAGAATTACAGAAATAATGGGAGTGGGTGTATTCAGCAAGAAATAACAAATGAGGGTCTTTCCTAGATAAGAGAAGCTGTTTGCTGGCTGCAGTGTGATAGCAGGCCCCTATAGTGTATGTAAATTGATAGGGTCAACTTCCCTTGGTGTATGCAATGCACAGTGTACAAGAATTAATTTCCGTATCATTCTGGAGAATGGCAGGAGGAGGGCTTCCAATTATCACTCATCATTGGATACAACCGAGCTGAACTGCAGAGCCAAGTGTATGAAAAAGACTGCAAGGAGACATATGAAATGGGTTAAACACTCATAGTATAGCGCTCTTGAGCCATTATGCACTTAATGTTTTCTGTTATCTATAGGGTGTGTAGCAGAAATGATAGTTGCCTCTGTGCATTGTCTTAGGTGTGCCTTTGAAGAATACGCTTTCTAAGATTATCTGTAAAAAAAATTTGCACATCAACTGCAGATATTCACTGTTCTTGTATGTGAGCTTGGGTTTAATACAACCGGTAAGGCAAGCTTTACAGGCTCTTTATTTCACAGGGGGAAGATCATCTTTATGCCAGGTAAAAGATGTGCTCTTCAAAAGCATCTAAACATCAAAACCTTAAAAATTTCATTTCTAAATTAATTTCTAAATGACCTTCATTTCTAAATATAAAGGGCTGATGTTCATATATCTCTGAGCTTCTGGAAGCATAAAGTTAATTCAGTGTTAATGATCTTGCCTATCATAGATCGTCTGATAATTTTACACTCAGCAGCTTGCCCAGCTCCTGACCTACCAGTCAAGGTTCTGGTAACCGTTGGACTATGCAGCTTCCTTTCAAAGTGAATCACAACCTTCTCCTGGTGTACACAGCCCCGATGTGAATGGGGATGGGAAGGCAAAGGCTCTCCCTTTTCCAGGTAAATGGTGGCATTGCAGGGGACAGGCAAGGAAGGCATGATCTCCTCTACATAGCTTCTGCCACCCGCCAGCTCCTTACGGTATCTGCGTGGGGCTGAGATGCTGTGTGGCTGTGTTGGGGACTCTGTGGGATGAGAGCTACTCCGCCCTATTTACAGCATTGAGTCGGTGACCGTTACACATTTCAGAAGGTTCTTAACACAGGGACTACAGCCTGTTGTAAAAATACCATGAATACAAACACAGAGAAGTTTAATTATTATTTAATAGGGCTTCCTATTAAATTTTTTGTCTTACCTTTATTCTTTGTCCTGATGGAATGCCACTGCTTAGTAATTACCTGCAGTGTTTGTTAATGCTGCTACTGACCGGCGCATATGGCAAAAATTTGACTTCATACTCAAAGAAGTAGTTTTTTAAAAAGTCTTTGTGATTCTTAGGCAACTTTGAGAGCAGCACACTGAAGTGACGCTTTGAAATAATATTTCTGGGAGTGGATTCACTATTGCTTTGTAAAAGTATTTTCATCTCTAAGTGGGTAATTAATGGGAAAAAAAGAGCCTGTATAGAAGCTTTTTGGTTTTTTTTTTTCTTTGCATTTCTGGCAAATTTCTTCTCCTTCTTAAATGATCAAACCCAATGCTTGGCCCTTGGCTGCTACTCCATCTCTTCCCTTGGACCGGTAGCAGCGTACCTCCAGAGCAGGCGTAGGCAGCAGAGGCAGGTGAGGAGGCAGCTCACCCTGCACACAGATGGACCTGTGATTTCTTGAAGGATGTCCCTGAAAGATAAATAAGAAACACAGATTATTATCAGCAAAGTTAATTTTGCTCTTGAGATCTCTGACTTCCAATGGGAAAAATTAAAGTGATCTCCAAACAGGACAATGTCTTTGTTCTCTTGTAGCTGTGAGAATCTTTAGTTTTTCCTCCTGTAGCTGTTGACAGTCTGTTTTTGTCTTACAGACAGCATCTAGTCTGGGCTGGAGCTGGAGCGGAGTTCTATTTGGCACTGAAGTCTTTGGGCGGAGTTGCAGGTACAATGTTAGCATCTTGTTGCTCACAGCCCATGCATTGTGGGCAGTGTCTGGCAGAAAAGAGAACTGTTTCTGTCTTCTCTCCATTGTTTTGATGAATATGATGAATCTTACTGAAACACCAGTAAGACTGAAGGCTGTAGGAACATATAGGTGTATGTAGAATACCTGATACCAAGCATAAGATGTTCCCATACTAACTTCTGAACTTCTGGACATAGTTCTATTGGAAAGTAGCTCAGCCAGTCCTGATTTTACTAGTTGCCAGCCAAATTAATTGCAAATGTCAGAAGCACAACTCATCTGGTTGTTAGCCTCCATAGCAGCAAAATGTGAAACAAGAAAGACACGATCTCATGATATTTTACGTTCTTTCTTAATCTAAATGCTTATGTCATGTATTTATTGTCCTCATGGTAACACAACGACAATGGTTATATGTATGACCAGAATGTGTTAGACCAAAAGCCCATCTAGCTAATGTCTCATGGCTGGACCTGTGTGTGTCTAAGGAATAGATAAGAGGGCAATGACAATGTGCTACCACATTAGGAAATACTGCTATCATCCAGTGATCTGACTTGGGGACTTGTTGTGCCAGAGGTGGTATATTTGGGCTTAACAACCTCAAAAGTTTTTTTTTTCCATACAGTTGCCTAATCTTCCACTGTGCTATCATACTCTGAAGTATGGTCTAGCGGGATGGTATAAGAAAGCTGGGCTTCTGTGGAAAAAGAAAGCACTTACGCATTGTAAAAAGTTTGTTTCCTAGGATGTATGCACAAAAGGCCAACACGGGGGTCAGGCAAGATGTCTCCTCTTGTGAGCTTCTTCGGAACATGGTCTTTTTAGCTGGTGACTTCAGCAGGAGAGAAGAGGGCACGTATCTGTTGGCCCTGATTTCAGTGCAGATGGATTCTTTGCAGGATGCAGCTGCCAAGGTAAGAAGTATGTATGAGTTTAGATTCCTCTGGTGATTTATGTTTGGCTGCCTTGGACTGCTTTTCAGAGCGATGGCAAAAGGCATATCCTCTATTGTATCATGATCCATCTGCTAAACGTCAAGTCTCTCATTTGATATGTGGTGTGTTACAGCACCCCGGTGAACTAGGTGAAAGGATGCTTTTAATCTGGCAAAACAAGGTATTCACCCAATCTTGGAAACAGCTGAAGTTTTAAAGATTAAATGTGAGTAAATAAATATTTGAAAAGAGAAGGAGCTTAAGGACTTGAAAATCTTAAGTTCAGCACATAAAAATAACTTTCTATAATGGAGCTTTATGCAACAACATCCGTATATGACACTATATACATATTCATAGCATAGCTGTAATGAGATATATAATTTAGTTTTCTCACAGCAATATATATGTATTTTACAAAACTACGGGTTTTTTGCAACAGATAAAAAGATGGCTCTGTCATGATGAATTTCTTATTGAAGCTCAAATTTAGGAAGACATTTAAATCCATGCTTAATTTTGGATATATTTTGCTATGTCTTGACTTCAGTAAAATTATTCACATGCTTAGAATTAGGAATGTGCTTTGGTAACTGGTTGAATTTCGGCCCAAGTTGTTAACTTTTCAATTAATGGGTTTTAATTTTCAATATGGGGCCATAACAAACAGCAGATTTTTGCTCATCAAATGCGATAGATTAAATGAAATTTAATGGCATGATCCTAGTGGTTCAGAGCAGTACTCTTCAGAGGTTTTTATAAGGCAAAATTTAAGATGCACCTGACATTTGCAGGTCTTTTAGACTGATAACTATCTGAAAATGACTTACTGAAACCACCTTAGCTATAAATGCAGCAAAAGTAGCTAAATACACCGATTTAGAAAGCTTAATATAACTTAATCCTGGCGTCTTTTTATAACATCCTAAAATACTTTGCAACAGAGAGTCAAGGTTTTCTTTTCTTAAAACCCTATTATGGAGAAAGTTAATTTCACTTTGAAGTCGGAGGCCTTACCTACCCGGCTGCATTACCAGTCCTCTGACAGGCCTATTCAGCCGGGCCCCGCTGATATGTTGTAGAGATTTGAAAGTAAAGAATTGCAAGAAGTGCAATTTAATCCCAAAGTCATTACCTAAATGCTGAGATAGGATGGGGATTACCACCAATGTAAATGAGATATGAGACAGCCAATGGATTAGGGGACCCTTTCTTTAGGATGACTTCAGCAAATAGGCTAAGATAAGGAAATCTTTGTAATTACATGGAGCTACACTGGTCAATTCTGACTTTTAAATACTGAGGCGCTGGAGAAAAGGAAAAAAACCCTACATATGTTATTCTGTGCAATATTAAGTAATTCCTTTCTAATTCTACACAATCAATAGAAGAACATCATGCCAAATGAAAAGATGAGGGCTGCCTACATGTCCTTTTGTGACTGGTATCGTTCCATCATTTTTGGTAATATCATTTCCAAATTAAATTTTATGGTCCATTACATACTAGCTCAAACACTTTTCTAATGGAATCTTAAATGGAACTGACTTGCTTTGCGTGGGGTTTGTCTCTCAGTTAAGATGTTATTTAGTTCTAATTATCAGATAATGAACTCAGGAAATTTAATTTTTAATATTTATATGTCAAAAGTCCATTGTACTTTGGTTAAAGGCTTTAAATTAAAAATTAACATGGACAGAATACTAATTGAATATTTTTCCTATCTATAAGAGTGAGAAATGAGTTACATAGTTCCCAGATTAGCTTGTTACACTGCAACTGTTTACTTAAAAACTTAATTTAGTCTTCAGAAATAAATCACAAATAAGGAGATACAGGAAAATTAACCTGAGAAACTTTAGGTGTACAGGCTTAAAGTGTATCATATTTGTATGCATTGTCTCAGCTTCATATCTATAAGGCATCATTCAGATGTATATGTATATTTACTGCGTATGGAAATGTCTGTGCATATGTGCAGTTTTCAGATCATACCGGTACTTTTTATGGGTATTCTCTCCATTTACACTTTCTCTCTTTGCCCACCTTCTCTCCACCTTTCCTTCTGAACAAAGAATGTAAACCCAGCTTTTCTTATTGTCCTTTCATGTTTCAGAGCAAGCTGGCAGGAAGATAACTGCAGAAATGAGAAAAGGATATTTCTTTGGACTCAAAAATGTCAACAGGTGCCTGTCCAGTTGTACGTCCTTAATTTGCCTCCCTGATCTTTCTGTTGGTGTCTTCTGGTTACTGGGCTACACTGAAACTGGTGAAAACTGGGTTCAATTCTTTTCCCTGCTACTGTCTACTTGGACAACCAGGTGTAAGTCCTGTAAAGTGTGAGGCTGAGGACTGTTTCCATAACTTGCTGTTGTGATAGTCCCTCGTGACTGAGGTGAAGCCTCTGCAAACCATGTATAATGTGTATAGAGAGCGACCTTCATCAGAACAGATCCACACCTGAGAGTATGCAGCCTACATTCAATGGAAGAAAGCACAGAGACTGAAGGTGTTGAGTGAGTGAAGGTGTGAACGCTGATCTTGCCCACATCAGTGTTTAGCTCCTTGTATTCCCTTTGCTAAAGAAAGACTAATCTGGAACTGACCTTCTCCTAAAATTTCAATTTCTTCCCAAAAAAGGGAGCAGGGGTAACACTTCAAAATTATTTTTATTCAGAACTGGAGTAGGTACCAACTCCCCTCTTTTTGTATAGTGGCTTAGTGGTTAGGGCATCTTCTCCAGGGTGAGAGGTTTGGGCTGGAGAGTAGGGTATTTTGGGTCCTGTCAAATGAACAGTTTGGGTGTATTATCTCAAGACTATTCCATTTAATACTCATGAAGAGTACTCAGAGCAGAGACTGAACAGCTGAGTCTCTACATTCACATGTGTCTTACTCATGTATTGTGTAGTCTCGCTTTGCTGTTTAAAGGTTAACTTGGGCTGAGATGTGTGAGCTCCTGTAGCAGCTGAACACACTCAACAGTCTCATGAATCTTCTGGAGCACGTGCCAAAGCATGTGCCATACAAAAAATATACAAAAATACAAAAAATAGGGTGAGAAAACTGGATTTGTTCAGCTGGGAGGAGAGAGGGCTGAGTGGGGATATTATTGCTGATTTCAGCTACCTAATTAGGGTTGTAGAGAAGATAGAGCCAAACTCTTCTCAGAGGTGTGCAGAGAAAGAACGAAAGGCAACAGACACAAGAGGTAGCAAGGAAAATTCCAATTAGATATAAGGCTGACAGCGATGGTGATAAAAAAAACAGAAACAGGTTTCTCAGAAAGTCAGTAGATTACCTGTCCTTGGAGGTACTCAGAAGTTCCCTGGACAGAGCCCTGAACAACCTACTCAAACTCCAAAGTCAACCCTGCCTTGAGCAAGGAGTTGGGCCAAGTGACCTCCAAAACCTCCCTTTCCAAGCAAAGCCATTCTGTGATTCAGTTATCAGGGTCCTAAAATTGTCCAAACATTTTAACTGGTGGGATGTAGACATGTATCAGTAACAGATCATTTTAAATCTCACTTTCCAGAAAACTGGATGTAAATAATATTTTCCAATGTTATTTACCTAGATATGTATATCTAAAGTGAAGCTGGTATTGTTGGTATGACATGATATATGAGTGCAGATGATGTATCACTTTCCTTTAAAGAGACTGTCATTTAAGTGTCAATCATAATTAAATTCCCATCTAACCTCTCTGTAGCTCTGATTTACCAAACCAAGCTTGAGAGCTTCTATCAAAGAAAAGAAACTCAAGCCAAACAATTCTTCTCCACTTCCTTCTCCTCTGACATTATCAACAGGAGAAATCTGCTCAGTCAGATTTTGCTGTCAGACTCTCCAAGTGTGAGCTTATGATTCCTCCGGTTTCTTTACTGGAGTTAGTGTTGACTCACAGCCCTGTAACTGGGATTGCAGGTTTCACCCTCGTAGGCTTTGAAAATTAATTGTTATTGGAAGAGACAGTTGTGTAAAAGGTGCTTTCCACTGGGCAAATCTAGACTTTTTTGCTAATGTAGACTGGGAGCATGCCAAACTTCAAGTCATTCATCTTCTGAGACCCTCATCCACCTTATCTCTTTCGGAAACATGCCTTAAAGTAGCCGGCCCTTAATCTGTGAATGCCTTTGCGTTTATTGTTATCAGAACTTCCTAGGAAGTTCCTCAAGACCCCTGAAATAAGGGAATCTGTCATCTTTTCTGACATCTTCAGTGCAAAAGCAAATGGCATAATTCACCGACTGACACTCACCTACCCTCAAAGTGAGCGCACCTGTGGGGCACCACAAGCTCTGGACACATAGGAAGTTATAATCAATAGGCTTGACCTAAAATTCTGTGGGTTTAATTGGACTAGCAGTTGTATTAAAGAAATTATTATTAACTCATTTTCTGCTTCAGACCCCACAATCTGAATGATTCCCTGTCCCTTTTCTGTTAGTAGTAACAGGAGAGTTGGCAGGAGGGCAGACAAGACGTGAAACCCTTGTTTTTGCATGAAGCTCCGCACGTACAAGTATATGTCATCACAAGTGTTGGGCTGGGTATTGTGTGACGTATACGGTGCTGAACCATGCATTATCTGCTGACAAGGAAGGACACTACCATTAGGTAGATTAACCATTATATTACTTATGGAAAACAATGTTGAGGCTTATATGCATACACTGCAATAAGCCAGGATTGTCACAGGGATCAAAGAGTGTGATGCCTGCTCAGAAGCTGTCAGCGAAGCAGGGAGACCATCTGCCCATGGTGAGACAACAGTGTTAGAAAGGGGAGTCTGATGAGTCTCTCCCATCAGCACTATATGGTGTTGCACTGGTTACTGGGAATCATGGTTTGGAGAATCTTTACCAAAATATCAGCAGCCACAGGGAGTATGACGGGATTCTGGCTGATGTCTCGGCAACAGAACGTGACTCATGGTAGGTCTGCCACCACCTTCAGTGTAGCCATGACTCCCCAGACTCATACCACTTTCTTTCCCTTGCTACCAGCCTGTGGTAACCCTCTCAGAAACTTATCCAGAATTTGCAAGGTGTTCCGGGATGGAAGGAGTTATACATTATAAATCAGTTCTAGGAATCAGCAGCGGCTGTTGGAAGAAGCATGGCAATAGGAGGAGCCATGGGGAAATAATTGCAGTGTATGTTAATTATGTTTAGTTAGCGTGTGCTCACTGCTCAGAAGCACATCACCCTGAATCAATTAATATCGGAAGAATGGAGAGGCATGAAAAAGGCCCAACTGATTATCTCTGCCCTTTTCAAGCTGCACTCTGATTCCATCTCATTCTTCCACTAAGCAAATTCCTTATAGCTAATTTCTTTCCAAAGTAAATAAAGAAAATTTGAGGCATACGCTACCTGTAGATAGATGATTCTTTTTTTTTTTTATTTTTATTTGAGTGTATATGCATACATGGGCATGTGTGTTTCTGATGCAGCTGGTATAATAGAGTTTTCACATTCCTTTTTGCTTTTTAATTGAATAGTAAATTAATTTGATTAATAAAAATCCTGAGTAGCTCCTGAATGTGAGTTAAAGACAGGCTAAGCGTATAAATATCATATCTTTCAAACTAATCATTTTGCAAAGCTGCTTCTAATTTTTCTTTTCCTTTTATTTCCTCAGGGCTGTTGTGGTGAGACTAGTGTGGGTGCATGCTCCTCTTAAAGGTTTATTTCTGTTCTCAATGGCTATTTGAATTATTGCCAGCTAGGATGTCTTGTAATAATTTTGTGTAATTCCTTAGTCTCTTTTAATATCATACTGTACTCTTTCTGAGCATATCTAATATCACATGACTGACATGACTAATCTTTAAATAATACCTACCAAATACCAGACACCCGAATTGAACAGTTTAGCCATGTCTGATTTTTCCATCTTTAGAGAGACCAATTCCTTTTACTTTGGTGCTGTTTTCCTGGGTTTTTTTTTAATACATACGTTATTTTGACTCCACAGTGTTTCAACTGAACCTAGGAAAAGTCTCAAGACCTTGGGAGCAGGACCCAGCTGTATTAATTCATAGAATCATAGAATCACAGCATGGTTTAGGTTGGAATGAACCTCAAAGATCACCTAGTTCCAACCCCCTCTCATGGGCACGGACACCCACCACTAGACCAGGTTGCCCAAAACCTGGTGACAGGTAAATAAGAGACTTTCTTCTTCGCAAAAGTTTAGTTTGGGAGAAGTAATGAGACACTCCAGCAATGAGACAGTCATCCCAAAATAAGAACAGGAAAATGAGGATTGATTGTGATACCAAGTGGAGGCGCATACACAGCATATGCTTTGATCTTTGTCTATGAAAATACCTATGAGAAACCTTGTTTCTTTATTTCCTGTTTTAATATAAAGCATTATTGACCCATTGCGCATCGATCTTTTGATCTAGTATCTCTTAAAATTTCACTTCTCTGATTTGTGGTGTGCACTGGAAAACCTGCATCTGCAGGAGAGCCCTTCTGTGTGCAGCAACACTCTTCAGTCACTCCATGGCCAAGATATACGGTTTAACAAACCAACAAATTATCTTTCCATTTCTAACTGATTTAAAAACAATTGCCTTACGGTTGCTTCAAAGGAGGGTGGGTCTTTCACTGTCACAAGGTCACTTTGCAAGTTTTAATTGCTGGGTGCTGTTCTGTCCTTTCATGGCTTTCTAAGTGATAAATAGCTCATGGGTTCAAAAGCTAGTCTATATAAACAAGCTTATCTCTGCCCATAGTCTTTAATGAAAAATGAGTTGTGAGTATCATTGTTAATCATGGTAATTGTTAATGTTAAGAGGGCTGGTATTATGAGTTTTCCTATTAGGCTTTAAATTCGTTATATAAAATGAGCAATCTAGTAGCCATCTATAGCATTCTAATTTTAATTATCTAGTGGCTGCATTTCAGACCACCCTTTCTTTATTGAGATCAACAAAACCTTTAATACCATAACCAGTGCCCTTTGATGTAATTGGGCAAAGTTACTTGAAATGCTCAATATGTAATCCTATCATTAAAGATCAACTCATCACACTATGATGTGCTTCCTCCTGGGAATCACTCTCTCTTGGTTTTGATTTAGCTTACCTGACTTACATCGACACTTTTACCCATGTTTGTTCAGCTCTGTGCTAAAAAACCCCCACAGTTTACATGTGTAAAATACCAGGCATGTAAGGAAAAAAAGAGATAGCAAGGGAAGACTTCAGGGCTAGTGAAGCCTAGATTCTGTGAAGAAGTGAATATATGAAAGACAAAAGGACAGAGGAACAACAGATTTAAAACCCACACTAGAACTTCACAAAACTCCGTAGACAACCAACAGTAGTGATTAAAAGAATTATGGAACACAGTATCTAGACAGCAACACCTAAAAATTCACCACACTTGATTCATATCTGCTTCAGCTTTGTAGGATGAGGTACATATGAATGTATCTTTGTTCCACCATTCGAGATACAGGTATTCATTACAGCAGGATCATGCTCATTTAAATGAATTGAGAGAGAGAGTTGCTTTGAATATAGCTGTGTGCATCAGTATGCAGGCTACAGTGGCTGGCATCACTAAAAGGCTAAATGGGAGTGGCATCTCCCATTTCCTGGTTTTATGCTTACATTGTATATTATGGCATAATAAAGTTCTACTTACGGAAATGGAAAAGATGCAGAAGGTGACATTTGCAGGTGTATGAAGGAATAATGTATTTTATCTCTAAAATAAACACAGGATTTCTGCCAGTCTGAGGTTTCTGCTGGAAAGAGGGTGGAAAGGTTAAAAAGGGTTCAGAAAGGAATAGGTTATAGAATTTCCCAGAGGGAAATGTTATATTTTTTAGAAATCCTTCCACACGTACACACATGGCTCTGTTTATCATGGGACGTAGCAGAAAGACATGTGGGAGCTGGACATTACATCGCAGGTGGTGGCACTGGGACAGTGAGATGTTTATGGATGTTTGCAGCACATGTTGCTGATACAGTTTATTTAGGTCATAGAATAAGGAATCTCAAATCCTGACTTAGGGGTCCTGTCATGTTGTATTTATTTATTATCATCTTGTCACAGTAAAAATAATCTTCAATGAGTGAAATTAAAACAATGATCCAGGAGTTTAAAGATGCTCTTGGTGTGTTCTGAGTTTTACAGGCTGAAGGGTAAGTGGAGTCCTGTTTGTACTCATGAGGATATGGCTGTGCGTGGGGGGCAGCAATAATTGCAGCTGACCATAAAGAATCTGGTTGTTCTAATGCCCTCACTTTACACTAGCACTGGAGCAAGTTTAAAGACCGTAGGATTACTCCTGACTTATTATAGTGCAAATAAGAACCAACTCTCTGATTTTTACTGTTGTTGGTAGATGTTCAATACATCTGTTTAATACTCCAAGCATGACCTCCAGTGAGAAGTTCATTAGCTGCACACTGAAATAAGGCCTGACCCCAGGCAGAATGGAAAAGGACTTGGTGGTATGCAGCTCCTGTCAGTCCCAGAGTGCTTGTCAAGGTTATGAGTTAAAGATTGATAGTGCAGTGACTCCACACACATTTATACGAGAGGGGAGAGGTCACAAACAGGCTCTGGGTGTTAGATCCTCTGTTACAAAGAGAGGGGAATATTGGCCAGAATGCAAGAGTAGTTGTCCTTCTATTTTGAAGAAGTGTTGTGGAAATCTGTCTACTTTAATACTTGTTCCCTCTTGCAACTTGTTTCAAACTCTTAATGAACTTATTTATACATCTCCAGGTATGGCTTCCACTGCTCTGCAGTTGCAAATGGAGCTATATAAGTAATTAATTAAATGCTATACAAGTAGTTAATTAAATGGTGTAAGGCACGGACACCCACCACATATATCTGGGGCACATAAAAAGGACACAAAGGGCACATAAAACGTAGGAATCATCTCATGATGTGTCCCTCACATCCTAGGCATAATATCATCCTATTCTTCTGCCAGATTGTTATTGCACAGTTACTTTTGCAAACAGCCAACTGCACAGAGAATGCGTTGCATGTTATCAGCATGCAGTGAGTTTGGCTGATAAAGAGAATTTTGTCTGTTGTATAGATGACCGTAACTCTTTCACGGCACTCCCTGTAAGACACAAACAGGATCTGACTCTGGTAAGCTTATTTGGTTTTAGGTCAACTGTCTCTCTTTTAAAACTATTCTGTTTCAAGCCCTTAACTATTTTTAAAAGGGAATTTATATTTACAGAAGATCAAATGTCAGTATATCTTAATCAAGGAAATCTATTTTTGCACATTTTGTCTTACATCACTGTCTTCAAGATCAGTTGTGACACGGTTTTAAAGAAATATTAGCCAGATTTCTTATGCACTCTTCAGACAAATCTCATCCAGTACCAAATGTTTTTCCTCACTCTGTGGTAATGGTGGCTTTCCACTCCAATTCTCTCCAGGCATTTTGCAGAGTTATCATTTTCCCAACACGTGTTTCTGTTGGGTTTTTTGGTGGTTTGTGGGGTTTTGTTTGTTTGTTTTTGTGATTTGTTTTCTTTTTTTTTTAATGCAGCAGAAACCAGGAAAATGAGACCAGCTGTAGTAAATCAATTGTCTGCACCTATGTCTTCTCTGATTTAAAAGATTTATTTTTTTTATGGCAGTAGAGATGACCTGTTCTCACCAGACTGAAGTCTCAGAAGGTCATGGTTATAGGACATATATTTTTGGACATGCAGTGCTGTAATGTTTTTTTTTTCAGTGAGGCATGTGGTCATGTAAAAGTATTTCTGGCTGTTAAGAAAATGGAGAGCACTAGAGGACCTCTTAGTTTACTAAATCAAATCTCCACCCCCAGCCCCTTGTCATATTATCAGTGTATTGAGCTCTATTTTACAAGTGGTTCCTTTCATTAGCTCAGGTTGTACCATGAGATTTAGAGTAGCTTTCTGACATGTAAATATTTTCTTCTAATGTCCAACCAGTGAATGTCCGGCAACTGCAGCTCATCTGTGTCTTTCATTACTACCCTGCATACAGTAAAATCCTATAATCTCTTTTCTTCACTTTGATCAGCCTGGCGGGAAGGATGTTTGAATTTGTCCATCCTGGATAAGATTGACCAGAACTGTATACAGAATTTCCATTTATGTTGTATGCCACCTTGTAGGCCACACAATAGGGAGTGTAGGCATTCGTGCTTCAAGCCAAGCAACTTGCGATGGAAGAAGAAGAACTCTCACAGAGAACACCCAAACAAAAGAATCTGCAGAATCATCTTCAGGAGAGCTGAAGGTCATGATATTCAGCATGGGAATGCAAGGCCTGTATGACAGGTAACCTCCATAAAACTTCTCCCTGAAGTCCTCCTTGGGAATTCATTCATGTGTGTGACAATATCTTTTCCAAGTCTTTTGTTAATTTACTTTATTTTGGAAGAAACTGTTGACAGTTTAGCTCTCATTAGCCATGAGCACACTCGCAAGTCTAACTCTGCCTGAATCACAGAATCATAGAATAGTTTAGGCTGGAAAAGACCTTAAAGACCATCAAGTTCAACCATTAACCTTACACTTCTAAGTCAACCACAAAACCGTGTCCCTAAGCACCACAGCTACACATCTTTTAAATATCTCCAGGGATGGTGACTCAATCACTTCCCTGGGCAGCCTGTTCCAATGGTTGACAACCCTTTCAAAGAAGAATTTTTTCCTCATATCCAATCTAAACCTCCCCTGGCACAACTTGAGTCCATTTCCTCTTGTCCTATTGCTTGTTACTTTGGAGAAGAGACCAACACCCACCTGGCTACAACCTCCTTTCAAGTAGTTGTAGAGAGCGATAATGTCTCCCCTCAGCCTCCTCTTCTCCAGACTAAACAATCCCTGTTCCCTCAGCCGCTCCTCATAAGACTTGTGCTCCAGCCCCTTCACCAGTTTGTTGCCCTTCTTTGGCACACTCCAGCACCTCAATGTCTTTATTGTAGTGAGGGGCCCAAAACTGAACACATTATGTGAGGTGCGGCCTCACCAGAGCCAAGTACAGTCGATGATCACTTCCCTAGTCCTGCTGGCCACACTATTGCTGATACAGGCCAGGATGCTGTTGGCCTTCCTGGCCACCTGGGCACACTGCTGGCTCATATTTATCTGGCTGTCGACCAACCCGCCCAGGTCCTTTTCCTCCAGGCAGCTTTCCAGCCACTCTTCCCCAAGCCTGTGGTGTTGTGTGGGGTTGTTGTGACCCGAGCGCAGGACCTGGCACAATCATGCTGAACTTCTTGTGTGAAGGCAGGAGAAGTCTATGTCAGAACTGAATCCTTCCTGGCTCTTTGACCTCTGCCCAAAACTCTCAGTCTGTCATTCATTATAGACCTCGGATGGAAAATAAAGTCAAAGCCACATGATCCAGGAGTCTGGTCACAACCTAGCTTTGTAGTTCCAGCCTCTAAGAGATAGAATGTGCTGGATAGGTAATAGAATGGAAATGAAGTAATATTTCAATATTTTCATGCTGCCTGCATTACAATTATGATGTTAATTAATTATCTGCCTGGCAGTTAACACCATGCAGAGGCATGGTTGCGGTTGACTTCCTGCTGTTCTGCTAGCAGTGAGTAATTAACCTCTCCTCTTCCCTGGGATTCTCTACAAGATGATCAGCGTGTTGATGATATAATTATTATTAATTCAGTTTCTGTGTTTCGTTGACATTGTTAATTACTTGTCGGTAATCAGCTAATGTTTAATCTTCCTTGCTGGATAGCTTCTTAAAAGGCTGCTTGAAATGGTTCAGAGAGGCTTCCCAGCACATTCTCACTCCTCATTGCATCAAGTGTTGGACAGTCCACTATTCAGAATAAATTATTATCTAAATACTACAAAGAGTCTACTGAAGTTGGGGAATTTTGGGGTAAAATTAAATTGCTGTTTTCACTGTTGTAAGCGAGAATATGTAAAGCTGTTGTCAATAAATCGGGGAAACAAGTGGGATCCCTTTTGGTGCCAACTTTAAAAATTGATCTCACTTACAGAATTGTCAATATCATTTAAAGAGCAAAATTTAATTTAGTGCTGGGGTGAGGTTTTTTTTTTGGTTTTCAGAGGGTTAGCGATTTTCCTGCAAATAACTGTTCACAGCATTTTTACTTTCAGTAAAAGTAAGAAATTCCCTTCCTAGCACCTTGACCAACTATGGAAGCATATGGGTATTGTAAGCTATGTAAAACTTTCCTTAGCAAAAACAGCTTTAGCACAGATTTTAAAGATAATGCCAAAAGGTTTGGGTCTTTGGTGGTTTTTTTGTTTGTTTGTTTGTTTTTTTCCTGAAAGTGTTGCTTAAATGCATATATCTTAAGATCAGATTAGATCAATTCTGTTTCCCACTTCAATAAACAGAGTGGAAACTTTGACAAAATATTTTCATAAAATAAAAGCGTCAGTGTTACTTTTTCAGCCTATCCACTAGGGTTACTAGTTCATTTTGCTTTATATTCCTAGGCTGACATTTATCAGAATACCATCAGATTATTGGGGTAGAACAGCAGACAATTTACTGCATTCAGTGTGCTCTTCTTTCGAGACTGAAACTTGTCTTGGAACTGGAACTTGGAACCCCTTGCCTTACTAGGTAACATATATAGTTTAAAAACAGAATGACATGAAGAAAACAGGAGTTCTGATCTCTGACAGAACTGGACTTAAACTTATTTATGGGATAGAAAGGCTTTGAGAAAGCAGTCAAAGGAAGACCTTGAATGACAAGAAAGAAGTACTTGATGAAGGAGATGATACATTTTTTCTGCCCGGGACAGGTAGGGTCCCAGTGATAGTATGGTACTCAGTTTGCAGTGTTTTATTTCAAGAAATGGTACAAAAGTTCAGAGAACAATAATAATGTGAGAATACATGCTCCATAAGGAAGGGGTGAATTATTGGTGTTTTCAGCTGGAAGCGGAGAAGACTGAAGCTCTGTCCATGGTAACAGTCTTATACTTGCTACGCCTCTGTGAAGAAAGAGAACCCTCTCATGGTATGTCTGTGATGGCTAAAATACAAAGAAATATGATAACACTGCAGCCAGAGACTAGGATTAGATGTTAGGAAAGTCTCCAAGACTAAGAAGAGGCCGAGAAGCAGAGCAAGGAATGGCCCAAGGAAAATGGAAGCAGATGAACCAAGAAACAGGAATGAGAGGAAGGGAAGAAACACTAAACTGAGCAGACCTCCTGCAAGTAAAGGGAAATGTGTCTGAGATGATGAGCGGACACTTCAATGGAGAGAGTGGTGGGATGGGGAGCAGTTATGAAAGGGGGTCCTGTAAGAGCAGTAAGAGATGGGGAAAGCAGTAGCGCAGCCAAGCAGGTTGAGAATAAAGAAGCCATTTGGGAGACCACAAAGGTGAAGGGATTAGAGGAGAAGAAGGATAATTAAATGCGAGGCAGGAATAAGGACTTGGTCTTATTTCAACTGAAATTGCACAGCAGAGGCTGTAAGCGGTTAAATGGAGATCCTTCCAATACTATTTTAAAACTGTCCAAGTCTTCATTGAAGATATTCTTCTCTGGAAGAATTTTGTGCCAAAAAAAGCTTCTGTCTTTTGCCTGAGATTATCCTCAAGTTTTGCTTTGAACCTGCAAACTTGGATCAAAACTCAGCCAATGCCTCTACTTTACACCTTGATTTGGAAAGTAAGCATTGCAAAACGCTTCTACTTTATGCTAATGTTTTATTTGGAACCACAGTCTCCCCTGTGTCAACTAGAAAATTTTGTATGTATTCCAGTCCGAAAACATCTTAAACTCATATGAAACTGGCGATCAAGAAGTGTCATAAACCTCAGAAAATGTAATCACATTTCTTTCTGGAAGTTTCAGCTTCACTTTTAAACTCAAACACCCAAAGTATAAATGTCCACTTTCCCTTTGCAAAGTACGTGGCAAAGCTTAGTCTTACCAAGATAACTAGCAGGATTGTGTAACACAGAGTGCTACACTTGAAGGGGAAATGGAACATTTTTTATTTCCTAAGTTTCACATAAAGGTAATATAAATGAGCATGCAGATTGTGGAATGGTTCATATTTTACGTATTCAAGCTCAGGTAATAGGTGGGAACAATATGAATTGTACTTGTGTACCAAACGAGGTCTAGTTACACAGCCTGCCTTTGATAACACTCCTCATTTTGTAAGCTATATGACATGTCAATTTACTGTTTTCATTTTGGAGACTGAGAATGTTGGATTGAAGCTTCAAGATCAAAACAAAGGTTAAAACAAAAGAACTGTTGGTTTCTTATTGTCCAAGTGTAAATATTCTCACGTATCGAAGGGTGACACCCTGTATTATCTGGAAATAGGGACTCCCGTTGTACAGCCCTTTCACAGGGGGAGGATGGTTCGGTTGTTACGGTATTTGTCTTTAATGTGGACAGCATGGGTTTAATTCCTCACACTGCTACAGACTTTGTGTATGACCTTGGGAAAATTGTTCAGACCCCGATCCTCAACACTGCTTAGATGCCTTGTGTTTGCAGGGCTGAAGTGATCTGACAAAGTCTGAATTTTGAATTTTTCTGTTTAATGAACTATCTGCAAACACCTTCACACAGGCAAAGCACAAGCTGTTAGGTCATCCACTATCTTTGGGCTTCAGCTACATCTTTGGATATTATTTATTCACTGCTTGCTATGGATGCTGCCTAAGTCATCAGGTAAGTCACACAGTGTATCTGTTTTCTCCTGTGATGACAGATTCCACAGTGAATATTGAATACTGTTTTTTTACAAGTATCTCTTTGAGTGAGAGTATGAAAAAATGGCAATCAGCCATTATCCCAAGTATTTCTGTAGGTAGGAAAGCACTTTCAGATTAGAATTCTAACACAAAATTCCTAAAACAGTAGTTACACAAGAAGCTGGTTGTGAGCGATGGTCAAAAACACATGAAGTGAGTTTTGCAGCATTTCTCCTTGTTCTGCAGAAGGCAGCACAGAGGGGCATAAGCTGATCAAAAGTGAGGAGCCAAGTCCTGGTTTTACCCAGAACAGTGTAAATCCGACACTGCCCTAAGAAGTCAAGGGCTTTCCTTGAGATCTGCAGCAGGTTGTCTGGCAGCAGGAGCTTTACTGGGAGTGGCGTGGAAGATTATTGGAACCAGCTTCACATCAGAGCTAGTGATGGTCATTCTGAAGTTCAGAACGGTCCCTGTCTTCTTATAGTCTCAGAGCTGCTTACTATTGGGGTTTGGCCAAAGAGCTGAAAGAGTTGTAGCTTAACTTTACATTCTTTTCAAACTGCCTGCTTGCCCATGAAATTATCAGGGTGCTTAACATGCAAAAGAATAACATTTGACATTACATTTATTCCTGTGTAGTGAACTCAAGGTCAGAATGAGCTATTGTCAATTGCTGCCTGAGTATATTACTTGAATAACTCTGTTCAAAGACCAATAAAATAGATTTCCCACAAACAAGCTCTAGAAATAGTTTTTACACAATTCAGTTCCTGTTAATTAAACAAAGAACTCTCTGGGAATTTAAAACCCACATTAGCTCATTTACACAATACAATGGCAGATGGTAATAAAAAAACCCCCTGTCAATAAAAATGTACTGAAGTTTCAGCTGACAAGATTTGTTTGTTGTTTTGTTGGATTTTTTTTAAATCTAGTTCTGATACGGTCTGTGTTTTGGTAACACAAGAAGAATCTCCTACCAGTAGGAAACGACTGTTTTCAAAGGTTTTTAAAATGTCTCTTGTTCTAAGTTACAACCTTAGGAATGAGCCACTGAGAGCTGGTCTGTACATTTGACCTTCCATTACTGCAGCTAGAGCCACGTTACCCTGTTTTTCACAGACAGTCTCTGTCACTCTCTCTTCAGTCTGGTCTATGTTGGAAGAAATTTGCTGTTCTGTTCACGTGTGCTTTTACCAGCATAGCTTATGGTGCACCTCAGGGGATATATAGTACTTTATCAGTACAACTGCATCTACACCTGGGCTTTGGTTACCAAAAAAAAAGATTTTTGTTATATTGTTGAAAATTTCTAGTGTAGGTTATCTGTTTCACTTTTGGTGGAACCTTTTAATATTATCACTGATGGTTCTTGTAGGTGCATGGTGCCGTAGCTGCATGGATGTATACGAAAGCAAAGGTCACACTGTGGATGTCTTACATACCCATGAGATGGATTCAGTATCTGCCCTGAAGCCAAAGGAGTAGGTGTGAAACATCCCTGTTGACTTCCTTCAGGTGGTCAGAGGAACGGTTTACTCTGTTCCAATCAATTAGGCTGAGCTGCTGTTACTTCTCTAGGACAGTGCAAAAGCAACTCCTAGAAAGACTGGAGTCATGTATTACTGTAGATATCTGCTGGCTTTAAAATGGTTGTTGGTCCTGATCATATATAAGAAACAAAATGTTTAAATCCCAGAGTTCAGGGTGTTTGCAGGGCTGGTAGCTAAAACAACTTTATATGTTGTATGGATGCTTATCTGTTGTATGTATATTTGTATGTTGTATGTAAATCATGACATTTAGCATTGTTGAAAGAAGTGTGGGATAATATGATACCTACATTAGACAAGAAGGGATTTTTTGGTAGAAAAACTTAAAATCCATCAATATGTCATGGAGAATATACTTCTGCTTTGAACTGCAGGTTGTTCCACTGATTGCCCATCATTATGAATAATTTTGATTGCTAAAGCAGAAATAATACTCAGACTAGGGACAAGGGACTGGAGAAGACACGCTGGGTCACTCACTTCTCTGCCCACATGAGCATACCAGATTGCCCTTGCAATTGATCAAAATTCAGCTGAAACCACTCTAGGTTTCCTGTTCCCAGCTCCCCTACTGAAACTCACCTGCTGGAGGGGTATTCCTGAACTTCATCACTTCACTAATTAGAAACCTTATTATAATTTTCAGATAGAAATTATGGTTGATCAGTTTACATCCATGTATTCCAAGTCAGGGTAACTTTTGAGCTCAAGTAGTCCTCTTCCCTCTGTAGTGTGACCCTAGTGAAATTTTCATTGCTCTCTTCCTATAAGACTGCTCTTTCAATTTCTTCAGAGCAATGAAAATTAGAGAGTCTTCAGGTTTTAATTTGGGGGGTTTTTTTGGGTAATAAATATTCAGAATGTGATGGGTTCTAGAGCATTAGGGGGCTTGAGATGTCATAGGAGTATCACAAATACATACAAGGAGAACAAGAAGCTGCCTCTGTCCTGAGCATTTAAAAGTTACAAACAAATGAAGTGGTTGAAGAGAAAAACTAGCTCAACCTTGTTACTTCTGCATACAAAATAGGGACTTGTTTATTTATGGGAAAAGCAGGAAAAAAGGGAAAAAATCAGCTGCAAAGAGGGTAGTTCACACTTGCTGTCTGTCTCTGTAGTGGTCTGGGTTTAAAGGCATTACAGTAGAACTCCTTTTGAATGAAGATTTAATGGAAAATAAATTAGGGTCCATCTTCATCTTTTTCTCTGTATATCTCACTTGCACAGTATCGAGAGTGAGGGAAAAGCATCATGGTTTTGGAGGAGAAGCTGATAATGGCTTAGACGGGAAAACCAAGGAATGTATTGCAGTAAGGCACTAGACAGGTTTGACAGAGGGAACGAAGTAAAAATGTCTTTAAAGTTGAAAAAGTTGCTGTTAAGCATAATATGAGTGGAAGGGAAAGTTAAATCTATGATCAGACAGCAGGTCTTCCTAAAATGCGCTGTGGTAAACATGAGGGGAAAAAGGGCACGGAGTAATCAAGGGAAGAGGCAACAAGGCTTGGATGAGAGTTTTGGCTGGATGGAAAGCCTGAAAGGTATTGTTAGATACACATGAAAAATAGGAAATATTCAGATATTGCCTGAGCACCTGCCTGCAATCTTGTGGGCTGAATCTATGGTCTGACATTGCTTTGTGGCTGAAGGGGCAAAAGGGATATTGAAGGGGGTTCACTTCCATCCGCCCATCTGCAAATGTAATGCTGGTGCTGGGTGTGGGTTGTGGTCAGTGCAGGGAAACTTTTTTTAAAAGAAGTTTAAAGCTTATTTAATTCCCATTACAAAATAAGGAAAACAATGAAGTGTAAGGAGCATTAATTGTTGGCTGCAGGCATT
Source organism: Psophia crepitans (assembly GCA_013399095.1). Classification (NCBI taxonomy): domain Eukaryota; kingdom Metazoa; phylum Chordata; class Aves; order Gruiformes; family Psophiidae; genus Psophia; species Psophia crepitans. Next base: position 1,078,009 of record VWZZ01007013.1, on the reverse strand, counting down.
TAAAGAGAGCTCTCGGAGATTTCATCTACTCAGCTGCAAAATAGGTTAAGATTATTATCCCCATCTCACAAGTGGCAGTCTGAAACTCAAGGTCACACAGTATGTCAGTAGCAGAGTCAAATAAAAAAATATCCAGCAAGCTCTTGCTCTAACCGCAAGCCAGTGCTGCCGCACTCAAAATAGCATATAGATGCTATTCACTGTAAACTCCAGTGAAAAGAATCTGTGGTTTTATTACTTCAATAATCTCAAAATCTAATTCTGATTTTGCTGGTATGGTGTCAGTGCTATGAATCTATCTCATCCAAGTTGGTTTCTTTTCAATTTTTCAATCTGGCTTGTCTAGGGAGACAGGGTGACATTTCTCCTTGTTTTGTTCTTTTTGCTTTTTATTTCTTTTACCTCTGTCACAACCCTCTAAAACAATACTTTAGAAAATGACAGAGAAGCAGTGTTTGTAAAATGTCATGATCACAAACAATCAGAGTGATTGCATGCTACATTTATTGTACATCAATGTCCCCTGCCATCAGTTGCTTCTTGAAACTACAGAAGTCCATGAAGTGAAGCAGTACTTGCTCTTACAGTGAGTACAATTTTTTGCAGTCCCTTGTTTTAGCAGTAGAGTTGAGAAAATTATTTAAATCCTCTATTACCAACTCTGACTTTTTAATTCAGTAAGTTCTTAGTGGTTGTTTGCAAATATTTGCCAAACCTTTGCTGAGCTTTATCCCCTGCTTTGACAATTCATTACTGAGGTTGTCTGAGCCATGTGACGTGATTTTCTTTCTTATTTTAGAGTGAGTGTACTGGCTTTTTTTAAAATGGAAGAATAACTAATTGCTGAATTTGAAGACAAAATTTCAGCTAATTTGCCGCTAGTTTCACAAATTAGCTGTGTCAGTCAGAATCTGTGGGAATAGCAAACAGCAAATCTCTCAGATCAAAGTAAATCGCACTGCTTACTTTCACTTACAAAAATACAGATGAATCCATCAAATTATGCCATCTGTTCAAGCGTTTTAGCATAGCCAGTGCCTATGATCCATGACTCCATGACTATGATCCAAATGCTCTTGAGCCAGGCCAGCTGTAAGTCCTTTCTTAGCATGCCATTGTATTTTAAGGCAAAGAAACAAGGAATAAAGAAAATAGCATCCGAAATATGTGGTGATGCTTCTCATGGTGGCATAATGTAGTCTTTATACTGCCCCACAGGTGCTTGTAATTTCAGAAATAAATGAAAAGGTTAATCGTGGTCTGCAAATATGTGGTGATGCTTCTCATGGTGGCATAATGTAGTCTTTATACTGCCCCACAGGTGCTTGTAATTTCAGAAATAAATGAAAAGGTTAATCGTGGTCTGCACAGTTTGTTGCAATTTGGTCCCAGCTCTCTTGGATATGAGTTCAACTCCTTGTAGGCTATCTCAGTACCTAAGAGCAGTGAGGACAGCTCTGCTAGGATTGTTGGGCTGATCTTTGGCGTTAGAAAATTTCCAGTGATGGCTTCTTTCTGTGGTAACATGCTTCTGCCTTCTGGCCTGACAACATGTGCAGGGGTGCACTCAATTCTAAGTGCCCAAATTTAACCAGGGGAACCTGTGGCTAGGGACAGATGGAGGAGGCTTGATTTCTCAGAGGGGTCACCACCGGGTCCCTCCAGAGTGGGAGGTACAGCTGAACAGAGAGTTAACACAGGGAGCCAAGGTAGCTTCACAGTTTTTTTCACATAGGACCCCACTGTCATTTCATCAGCATAGAGACGTCCACCATAGACCGCAGACTCATCCAGATCCCATCCAGGAATTGCAATATCATGCGGTGTTGGGAAGGGTACGTGCATCAGCTGTGGCAATGACTTGTTCAAATCCTGCTCTTCTTTGGACTGCAGTGGTTAGGCTGCTTTAACTGCAGGTGCCTGTGAGAAAGATCTGGCCAGGAAAATGGAGATTTTTGCACAAAAATTCAGAGCTGTGTCTTACGCTTGTGTTACAAACTCTCAGTAGCTGCATTTCTGTAATTATTTTCCTAGAAAGACCAGCACAGTAATGACTTAAACTTGAATTTTGCAACTGTCCTGTGATATATACCTTGAAAAAAGCCTTATCTTTGTATTCATATTTGTGTTCTTAATTGCAATCAATATGGTGAGAAGCAATTTGATTCCTGCATATACTGCATTATCTACTATAAGAATAAACTACAGTGCAGATTATGCAAATACTGCTATATAACGACAGCAGTTACAGCAGTGTCTTCCATGGTATATATCAGTGTACTGTAGCAATTAAACAGTATAGTGAAACCATAGCAATTACCATTCTAAATTATAATAAGCAATTCAATATACACTATAGGATAAATCATTTCCTTATAGCAACCAATGTATATGTGCTTTGGTTTTTATTCTAAAGCCCTTATTACTTGTCATCTGAACACTGTGCCGGATGATTTGTACTGCATTCTTGTAGTTTCAATGCATATTTATTATACGACTTTTGCAAAAAATGCTCGTAATGATTATAACAGTGTCAACTTATTATCACTTTGCAGTGATATCTTCAAAAAAAGAAATCAATGATGCGGTGGGAAGGAAGGGTATACTTTGATTTTTTTATTTTTTTTTTAAAAACCCACTCAGAACTAGACGTAACCTTCATATAATCTGAAGTTTAGTAAAGCTAACCCCATAATTTTAGGAGATTTAATTCAGTATTAAACACGTGAACTACTAAGCTAAATTCTATTAATTTTTAGAATCAGCTTTCTTTCTAGGTAGTAAACAGATTCCCACTAAAACTTGTGCGTGATTTTAATTACAGATAAGTTTCTCTTTAAAGGCCACAGCATTCATGCTCAGGTTGCTAAGCTGAATTCAATACATCTATATGTTAAAGGTAGCAAGCTAATGTGTAAACAGGGAAAATATTGGAACCAATTGCTGTTAATTTGGTTTTGATCAATTCGCATTGACTGCACTTTACATGCAAATGAGAAGTGAGTTGGATTATCCCAGCTGAAAATAGCTGAGATACTGAACTCTTTGGAAAAAAATATCAAAAAATAGAATAAATGAAACTGGAGAAACAGAAAGTGTGAAGGCCTGTGTTCAAAGTGTTGGTAAAGAGAAGCAAAGAATTACTGAATGCTTATATGTTAGTATAGCTCAGCGGGGTAAGGAGGTGCAGCACAGTACACAGAAGTGTGGCGTAGGGAGTCAAGGTGGCAAATTCTGGATCCTGTTTAGAGTATTATAAATTTTTATGCTGTTAAGGATACTAAAAAATGATCATTAATTTTAAAATAACTTGAAAAACTTTGCATGAACCAGGCAAATGTAGAAAAGCAAGTACAACATAAAGACAGACAGAACGAAAAGAAGAGTAAGTGTGGAAGTTGCCATTCGATAATATCAAATCTCAGCAGAAAAATTTGTTTTCTGCATTGAAATCAGGCCAAAAGTATGTGCTCTTCTTTAACTTTATTCATGCCCATAGTCCCACTGAGGTGGGCAAAGTATTTTGCATTCATGGCACTGCAGAAGAACAGTGTGAAGGGACTGCAATGATCATGATGTAGTTGTAGGTCAGTGATCCATTTGATCCAGTCTGATGTAATAGTACCCACGAAAATCATTCCACCTGACTTACAATGAATGACGTGGGTAGAGAAATATCTGTCAGAGCATAAAGGAAAGTGACAGTGAATGTGTGTGACGTTGCTGGCAGTAGTGTGGCACTAAGCGCATGACACTGATCCTTGCCAAGGAAGCCCTTAACCTTATGTTTACATTTATAAGGGAGCTGTTTATATCCTAAGGACTTCAACAGCACTTAAACACACATGCAGACACTTTCTTGAACAGGAATGCTTTCCTCAGTGCTAATGTCTCCTTTAATGACCTAGAAAGGGAAGGAAACTAAGTTGTGAAAACCAGGAAGGATATAGGTATGCTTATAAGAGACATTAAAAACATGACAGAAAATGAGTAAATGAGATGAAGCCTTGAAAAATGCATAATGGGACACTAATCCAGAAGGAAAATATCCAAAGCAGGTATGAAATTAGGAGAAAGCTGGAAAGCAATAATTGCACTGAACTATGCCCAGGAATGATAACTTATAACATATTAGACATGAATAAGTAAAATTCCTAGAAGCATGTGGGTTTTTTCATCATGATATTTCAGTTCATGGTGAAATCGGGGAGTTCCACTTAAAAACCTGTAAAAAGAAACAGCCAGCCTTTGTGGTATGAGAACGTTGATAGGTTGTATGGCTCGGTCTGCAGCTTCAGCGTTACCCTCATATGGAGCAGGAACTTTGCTTGGAAGTGTGGGATACTAATCCAGGACTGATATAATAGTTGTAATTAAGAAACAACTGGTTCAACTGGTAAGTGTGCAAAATCAATATATTCACCGTGTTTCAGTTATTATTGCTAACTCCCAATGGGAGGAAAGATGATAGGAATGTAAAACCAATGTGGTTTCTGGTTACCCCCATGCCCTTCTTTTCTATTGAAAAGGGATGAGAGAAGACTCAATTATGAGACCAAGATGGGATTATCTTGAATTTGTCAACAAACATCCAAGGCAATTCCAAATATTCGTGAAACACTTGGTTAAATAAGTTTAGAGAACTTATATGTTATTTTTTGTCCTCCCTGTATTAATTGATTAAAAGTCCTATTGGATTTTTGCTTTCTTTATCTTTAGGTTGTCTGGCTGACTGTAGGCTCATAAGCCTCTGGTCGACTTCCTGGGCTTGGATTCAGGTGGCAAATACCAATGAAAACTGTATTGATAGCTCTGGGCACTAAATTCCATTTAGCCAGAAAACAGACATAGTTCAAGCAATGCAACTGCAGGGTTGGATCATGCCTATGAGTATCAACTCTGATACTCAGTTTCTATCTCTGCATGAGAAGAAGAATTCATCTCTGTCACCTTGACCCCTTTGCTAAGACTGCTAGCAAGGCAACTGTTGAGCTTGTGCTGTAATGCAGGTTTTTGTCTGCTGACCTAGACCATAATGGTCAAAATTCACAGGCAGGTCTATTAAGGCTTCTCTTGGGATACATATGACAGAGTAGTAACTCTTTTTTATGATTGTAATGCTTAGTGCTTCAAGAATTGTTTTGAAGTTTGAGGTAAAATTACCAATATCTAGGACATAGGATTGCTTGCATAACTTCAAAAGGATAGAAATAGGAATAGAATCATTAAGGTTGGAATGCCTCCATGAAACACCTAGACCTTACTTGATGGGTCTGTGTGGCATTGTACTGGGCTCTGGAGACTTCCTTGAACCTCTTCCTGAGTTCTCACTATGCTGAATTTCTTTTTTGTTTTGTAGGTTTCCACAGGCTCATAAAATAGAGAAGCAGCACAGAAGCAAAAGAGCTGTCTGGTTGGATCCCAATTTATTCCATCAGTCCAGAGGAAGGGTCCTTGTGGTGGCTGTCTGTGCAGGTGCTGATGGGTTATCATTGTGTTTAGCAACTTTCCAGGACTCACCTGCCAGCGAGGTGTCTGACTTTGGAGTGTACATCCTAACTAAATACGGTTGAGTAATATGAGGTTTCTTACAACATGAAAAGAAGTCCCAGTCATTCTGGAACTTCCTTAAGACATAATTCACCATATTTTGTTTTCCAAGAAAGATATTATGGTAGTGATATTGAAAAATCAATGCAGATATAGCCCAGAATTTGAATTTGTTATAAGCAGTTTCTCTGGGATATCCTGCATATTCATGTAGACCTGCAGATTCCTTCGGAGATGTGTCCCACCGCAGGAAATTTATGTTTGTGCAATGTCATGGAGACAAGCTCTTTAAGCTAGCTGCGTGTTTGTTGGAAAACCTATTTGGTCCAGTTTGTGCCTGATCTACTTTGTGAGATCCAGAGAAACTGTTAGCTGATCCGTCTTCAGCTGGACTTAGTTGGGATGGTAATTCCTGGGCTGTCAGATAGCTGCCTTCTGTCTCTTAAGATAGCCTTTATATCCATCAAAGGTGTTCTCATTTGGTCTTTTGTGAGACAATTACTTCTGGAGTCATAACATGGCTTTTGCTTTGCCATATTTTTTTTATTTTCATCTGCAAGTCCTTAGTCTTGATGGCACATTTTATCAGTACCAGGGGTCTGGGTTCTTTCTACTTTTTTTCTAATTGCCAATTTTTTTTTTTTTCTCTGCTAATGTCAACCTTTCTCATCAGAAGCTGGCTCGTGCACTTGTATTAACCGGATTAAACATAATAAAAAAGTTCCACTTGCTTTTTAGGTGATAGTCTGCCTAACCTTCTGCTGCAGCAATGATGAATTGATCAGTCACCTCTTGTCGTGCTGAGTTCACACCACTGGTACTTGGTAAATACATGCAAGAAATGTGAATTATGAAAGCATGCCACAGATTTGTGGTGTTTGCCATAGGGTGTGCTGTTTCAGATTCTGCTTTTTTTGTGGATTCTGACCTTCAGATGTCAGTGTTTCTCCCCTGCCTGAGGTCCCTTGGATCTTAATATTTTTGATTCCTTGTTCATATCTCTGGCCCCAGGACATTTCAATCTGGATTAGGTTTTTCCTTTGGTGGAAAAATTCTCACCTTTTGGTATAAGAGCAATTCTATCTTTTATGCTATGTTTGTTTTGCATTATATAATGTTCTTTTTCCCTGGAGCCACAACCATCCTTGATTTTCTTGTCTGGGAATGGGTTAGGCCTTGCATGATTTGCTTGTTTGACTGCAATAAATTAGACTATTTTTTTCCCTGTTTTTAAATTTTTCTTCTTCTATTTTTCTTAGATTCTCTCACACACATTTCATTTTCATTACCTGCATAACTATTAATAACAGAACCAGGTACTGAATCAGCAATTAACAGCTCCCTCTCTTTTCCTAGCACTTCCTGCTTACAGATGCCATGTGTTGGCCCAACAGTTTTCCCCCCAAAGACTTATCTTTGACCAGTGTCATTGTTTCAGTAGTGTTGCTTGGGATTTATTAGTTGACTTTGCTATTTTCGGGTGCAGTTTTCCTTTACACAAAGGTGTTCTTACAATGCCTGTAGTTTAAAGGGGTCTTTATTTATTATTACTTTATTTCTAGGTGGGCTGGGGGAGTTGGTTGTCTTATATAGCCAGTGTCATTTAAAATAGCAATAGTATAAAGCAGAATAAGGCCCTTTAATTTTTAGTGACATTTATTATATTTTGGAATACACTATGCCTTTGGTGAAACTGCTGTTCCATTAATAGAATGTCCTGTTATTTCTTCACCCCTCCCACAATAGTTTACTTATAATAATTTTGTAAACCTAACTGCAAAGTATAGGTGTGAGGCCTTGAAGATCTTTTTTTTTTTTAACAGTGTATCTATTGTAGGTATGTGATTTTTCACTGGTAAATGAAAATGCCAGGAACTTACTATACATTACTACAGCTTTGCCTGTAATAACTTTAAATCCCATTATGATCATCTCATTTTACAACATGCTTTGGTCCTAAGATCAATATATCAAGAGAATAGCACGCCAGTTACTATTCCTGGACATAAAGATTCCAGAGCAAATACAGCAGTCTTACACAGAAGAGAAAAGGCAGCAAAGAACAACTGTTTAAGCACTGGGTCATCCACTGGGGCTCCCTGGCTTTCTGTGTAATATGCAATATGTAATTTGAATATATTTACACTGGAATGTTTTTTGTAATGCTTTACTTGTGGTTGTAACAGGTAAGAAAAAGAGGAAGAAGAATAAAAGAAGAGGAGGAGGAAACATATGAAGAAATTTCAGCCTTTTTAGGGGTAGATGTAGTCTCCAGGACCTGGACTTGCTTCAGCATGTTCTATGGAAGGTCACTTATCATAGTTATTCTCCATAAGCTTGTTAGATTTCTACATGGCCTTGACTCTTTCATCATCCTTTAAATTTTTGAGCTGATGAAGAATTCCGGAACTATCACAAAATCACAGAATCACAGAATCATAGAGGTTGGAAGGGACCTGGAAAGATCATCTAGTCCAACCCCCCCTGCCAAGGCAGGGCCACCTAGAGCACATCACTCAGGAACACATCCAGTCGAGTTTTGAATGTCTCCAGAGAAGGAGACTCCACAACCTCTCTGGGAAGCCTGTTCCAGTGCTCTGTCACCCTCAACTATGCAAAAGTCCTGCTTGAGTTTCAAACTCCCTAACATGCAAACCTCTAGATGTGTATCTATTGTTGTTCCCAAGTGAAATGCATTCAAACACTGTGGACTCTTCAATAAATAAGGATTTATCTGTTCCATGAATTGACTGCAGGTTAGTTTCCTCATGCAGAAAACCATTGTGGAGTAGGGTTTTTTTCACTTTAATATATTGGCAAAATCAGCATAGCATCATGAAGGGCTGCTCTCAAGCACCAGGATAGTTTTCAGTGCATAGAATTAATGTTTCCAAAAGCAGGGGGAAAAAATTATTAGAATGAACTTGAACTTGCACTGCTTTCTAGAGGGTTATCACTACAGTAGGTTTGTTTGCTTGTATTTCAATGTGATTCCAAACCTCAGGTTGGTTCAAGAGACTGCGGTGAGTAAATAATTCATGATCATTTTCTTATTTAACTTGTTTGATTCTGTGCAGACTGGGCATAACTATGCAGTTGGTGAAAAAATTGGGAAAACTTAGAGAAAGGAAAGAGAATATAATGTTTAGGATAAATCCAGGTAAAGCAACTTCTTTCCCTGAGCTTCAAACTGTTAGCTTTAGAAGTTGTTTTGCTCAGAAATCAAGGTTTCATTTATATTTCCAATTTTAGACTTTGCAAAAATAAGTACTTAAATCCTTAAAGCAGCTCAAAATGTTTTGGGGTTTAGGAGCTTTTTCTCCTTCAATCTGTAATGACAGCAGATATTTTTATGTTTTAAAAACCCTCTTGCAGTATCAGCAGTTCAAACAGTCCAGCACTGTGTGTTTGAAAGTGAAATTATCAGCAAAACTAAAGCTGTTAATATGAATGTTTTCTGTTTGCCAAAACTTAGGTACTTGCATAAAGCAGCAGAGAGATTTGAAAAAATATAGTGTAGTATATTGAATTTTCATTATTTAAAAATAAATTAGTCAATTTTTCTTATCTGTCTAAAACTAACAGTTATAGAGTATCTTTAAGAATTTATTCCCAGTTATGGAGAATAGTTTAAGGGTTATGGTGCAGAATAAAGGAATCCATCTTTGCTTTCTTAGGTGGTCACTGCAGACCATCTACTGCTCTAAGCTTGTGACCAACTTTGGTTGTGGCTTCTGAAATGAATTATTCCTTCCACACTGAAGACAAGCATCTGGTGCAGAAAGACTGGTTTGTCCTTAAAGACTGTTTGTTTGCAACTTTTTGGATTGGCTTTGTTGCCCCATCAGTTTTATTCACATTAAAATCTCAGTTACATAATATAGGGAGTATGGCTGGGAAAGCAATATTCAAAATAAAAAGCAAAGTCAACACTTTGATGAGAGTTCCCAGGTGAAACGTTTGTTTGCAAATTGGAAATATAGACTGTGTCTATGGAAACCATCATTCTCCAAACACTTTAAGGTAAACTTGGGTGACTCATGCCCTTATGTTCAACCCTGTGAAATGTGCTTTTCCCAAGAGTTCAAGCATGAAATCTAGAAAGAACAAGGAGAGGTGATTTTAAACACACCATCATGGCTAAAACTAAATGAGCACAGTTCGTGAATGAAGGTCATTGTTGTAGTTCTCCTACCTGTGTGGAACAGCTGTGTCAAGGAGAGGCATTTGTGGAGAGAGACACATCCCATCCTGAGACAAATATCTAAAAATCACTTGCTTAAGAAGTCCTGCCTTAGGATGGAAGGAGCTGCCCTCCCAAAGTGCCTTCCTTTCTCCTTCCCACAGAGCAAAATTCTAGATTTGTCTAGATTAGATGCTTGACTGTCAGATGGCTAGTGTTAGCGGGGTGGGTAGACTATGTACGTGGAACACTTAGTCTGCCAACAGCCACAAATAATACATAGGATGTGAAGGGGGATAAGTAATTTACTTGTGCATTCCTACAGTTGTGAATGTGGGGAAGGGAGTATATCATGTTTTTTCATGAGAGAACAGCCACCACAAGAAAATAGGGATGTTATCTTGTCTTTGTATCTCCCAGAGCTTCATCTTCAAAGCTGACACTTCAGGCCATTGCTCCTAGGGATGATTTGTGCAAAATGGTTCCAACCTCAACTTATCTGTCTCATTTCATTGCTCATCTGCTGGGGAACACGTGGTGAACCAGGACAGCAAAATGACCCACAGTTTATGCTGCATCTCTTTTGGCTTCCCAGAGGAACTAGCTTCAGCATTTCACAAAATCAGTGTAGCAGCTTGTTGCATGAAGCAGAAAGACCGAGGTCAATTTTAGAATACAATGATGAGGTTTAAATGTTCTCAAAATACCATTAAATGCTTATTTTCTCCTAATACACTACAAAAAAAGGTATTCTTGAACACTGTTCTTCATTTATGTGGTGAAACTGATAACAATAATCCATTGAGGGATATGTCTATGCCAAATCCTTTTGTAGGGAGTTTTCACTTTCTTTTCCAATTACACATTTTCACTCTTCTAATACATTAAGAAAAGGCTTGGATTCCTTAATAGGTGTCTGCACAGCATGTGGTCTTGACAGAGCTAAGAACAACAGCTGCTATGTTTTTAAAATGGTATGGTTTGTAAATTGTTAGATTAACCACCGTTTTAATATAATATTTTTTTGCACGTATTGGTTTGGCAGTTCACAATAACGTGAAAATGTTAAATTAAGCCGAGCTATTTGGCTTTGTCCTGGCATAATTTCACAAAGTATAAAACCATTTTTAGAACAGCATGGGGCTAATACACCGAATATCTTTCCATGTAGAGCCAGCAAAAGGCAAATTGGGAAAGAAGTCTGTGAAGATTTTTGTAATGGAATAAGCTTAAAAGTAAAATTTCATGCTAAGCAATTTGCACTGTATTTTTCAGTGGCATGCTGCAGTTGTAAATGAAACTCGTTTTCAAGTCTTTTGAGTAATTTATTGTGCTTATCACAACACACAATTGGAGTGGTCTCACGTGTACACACAGTTGTAGATAAACATGCACATGAACGTCTACCATTATGTCACTTCACATATGCTTTATTCTCTGCAGCAAGAAGGTGAAATTTTAAAACTCCTTTATCCTGAAGAGACAGTGACATTGTGGAGGAACTTCAGGAACTTCTGGTCATCTTGCTCTGGGCCAGTTGTATCACTTTTGTCTTCCCTTCAGAATTACTTTCCTGTTGGCACAGGATTGACTGACTTCTGGAAGCAGCTTCGGCTGGTGGCATTCCTCAGGCTTCTTTTTGCTTCTCAGATATTAAGTTCTGACTTCCATATCAGGAAAAACTTACAGGTAAGAATAATCTACCAGTGTTCTTTTTATGAAATCGGGGCCGGTTTGTTTGTATCCCGTGAGTGTGGCAGAATTAATTTTTCAGTTGGGTAATGAACAGTCACCTTCGTCTTCAGATAGACTCGACCATAACTCTACAGGAAGCCATGGTCCTATTCAAACTTCAGAAAATGCAGTGTAGTTCCTGTATTATTATTATTATTATTATTATTATTATTATTATTATTATTATTATTATTATTATTATTATTATTATTATTATCATTTCATACATGCAGCTTCAGTTCAATTTGCTGTAGGTGGAACAGTAATAGAGGGATATAATTACTTTCTGTGGTTGATGTTGTTAAAGGTGGTGTAGGGAGGTCTGATGTCCCAAAAACAATAGGAAGCTTTCTTTACCAGGAATAGGTTTCAGTGGATTGATCACTGAGAGGTGCACAGCCAGATAGTGTCAACTGAGGATATGTTTGTGACTGACATTCTCTTTAAGCACTACAGGCTTTGTGTTTATTGCTGTCCCAGAAGAACACATTAGAGGACTGTTGATAGCAGGGACTGTCCAGCCTTGCTGATCAGGGCTTGGTGAGGTCCAGTGATTGGGAACTGAGTTTAGAGAAATTCATTATGCAACGGCAATAGTTGTGAAGAATTAAATGCAGGAGAAATCGGTATGGGATCAGCATGGCTGTTGCATCTTGAGGCTAGACAGTTGTTTTTGTCTGGCTTTTTAGTCCTTTGGCCCATCTGCATGCAGAAGCAGCAAGCTAGTTCATTCAATTACAGTGATCCCTTCTGGTCCTTGTCCTGATGGACTCTGGACTCAATCATAGCTCTCTCAGTTCCCTGGTGAGGTCATACTGGTTTACCAGCTTCACACTTAGTCAGCTGTGGCCTCATTGATGAATTTACTCAATGCACAACTTTACTTCTGTGGTGGTATTTTTCTATTGTTTCTCTGTTTTCTAAAGCAGCAGAGACTGATTGTTGAAGGAAACACGACATAAAGCAGAGAGACCCATACTCTGACGTGGCATTGACGATTATATCAAGTGTTTGTCTGGAGTCACTTTAGCCGAGAAATTTCCTTGCAGACCTAATTGGAAGGAATCTTTGCAGCATGGGGAATGATTTGGCCACTGGACACATCAAACCTATCCTGCATTATTTTTGGACTCTTGTCAGGGTCCTTGTATGCATTCTTGGTTTTGCGAAACAGAGACAAAAAAATCTAGTTACAGGATATCTGGATGACACTACATTAAAGGATGGTCTAGATGATCCTTGAGGTCTTGTCTGACCTGGTATTCTGTGATTCTATGATTGGTATTCTATGATTAATTGCCAGAGAAGTACAGGAGAGATTAGATGAACTAGGTGAACCTGCTTTAACAGGGTGGTTGGACTAGATGATCTCCAGAGGTCCCTTCCAACCCCTACCAGTCTGTGATTCTGTGACCTAGAAATCACTCCTCTCCTGAAGTTCTATGAAGTTCATTAGAAAATCGCTTATTTTCCACAGTGTACCAACCAGCTGTCAGTGGAGGAGGGAGTGGTGTGCTCTGCATTTTGATGAGAACTTGCTGATTTGTTAAAACTTTAAGTCATGTGTTACATCAACATTTCTTAGTAATAGGGGCATCTCATGAAATACTGTATTTTCCCATGTCTGTGGAACATTTTTGCATTATTAATGTACTTAGTTTAAGGAAGGATGGTGGAGGCTGTTGCATGAAATACTAGACCAAACTTTGCTCCAGCAGACACTAGGAAAATATAATTTGTTCTGAGAAATCTGTAATCGTATCACTAAGAGCCTGATCCAGTGCCAGTTCCAGACAACATGAGTTTTTAACTGAGCGTAAGAGACCAGGAGCTGAAAGCATTGGACACTTTCCTGGACCTGGTGCTTTGCTGGTCTTCCTTCAGTTAGGCAGTAGCTGAGACTGAAGTGATGAGGAAACAATATTTATTGTCTCATTGGCAACAGCAGCTAATAGCCAGCAGCTAATTCTGGGGTGTAGTCTGCGCTAAGAATGTGGTTAGAAAGCAGTCTGGGGTAGCGTTGGGGGAACATCGTGATTTTTTCTTTTCCAAGATACAGCTCCCTGGTTTGCTCATCAGTAAATTCATTAATCGGACATATTTGAGAGTGTTTTCACAAAAATGTTTGAGCTTTATGGTTCCCCCCCAATGTACTTTTATTTTTGTTTTTTTTTCTCCAAACTGCCATCATCAGTGATTTGGAAGTGTAGAAAATAGTATCATAAGGGAACAGATGCGAACAAAAGGGGTGAAATTGAATGTATTAGTATTCAGCAGTCTGCTTTTGATTACCTCTCACTGGAAAATATTTGGAAGCCACCAGGGTCCCCTCAAGTGTTATGATTTCGTAAATTCAGCCCTCGTGTGTTGGGATTCAGGCTCCCTTATTGAAATTGAATTGATATTTTGTAAACTTCATTTGTGAATAATGTGATCTGACAGGGACAAATGCGAGGGAGAATTGTTTTCAAACCTTCTCCAAATGAAACTTATTATTGGGTAAATACGGATTTCTTTGTCTCTTTTCCTCTCTTTCTATCCTGAGTGTCTTCATGGCCTGAATATGTATCAACTTTTCCAAGGTAATTGAATTGATTCAATCATGTGTGGGCAACAGAAATGGGCAATAGAATATATTTCTGATGGGGAAAAATTGAAAAGTAGAGGGATTTCTACTCAGGTGCAGGGCTGGGAGGGTCACAGTGCTATCAGAGGAGAGACACACGCAGGAGCTTCTTTCTGATTATCTCAGCTTTGGCCACTCTCTCCCTCAATAATCGCCCTCTGATATAACGCCGGCTTTCCAATTTTGCTGGCCAGCACCAGGCCTCAGATGTGTTACATATTAATTTCCCTTTGCAGAAAATTTGCCAAGCTTTAGCTCAAATTCAGTTAGTCGGATTGATGAAAGTGGCAAAAGGATACGACATTTACTGATTCTCCCTTTTCACCTTTGATTAGCTCAACCTGTGAATTATTCTTGCCCTGTCAGTGTGCCATTAAACGAGCTGGGGCCAAGGTTGCAAGTTCATACTTTCTGATGTAACCGAGAGAAAATACGTTGAGCCATGGTTTGTCTGACAGAGACCTAGGATTGTTTCAGTGCTGCGTTGCCATTATTTTAACAGGTCAGCCCTTGGTAAAATAAAGAAACAAAAATAAAAACTCCATCCTCCTCCTCCTCATAATCTCAATTTCTAGCCCATACCTCTGTCACCTGCTCATTCTCAATGGTTCTTGAGTGGAAAAACTCATTGTCTTTGCTCCAAATAAGCTGGAAAAGTTCATCCCTCTCTCTCCTGCTTGATATTTTCAAATGAATTTGTTTTCGCTCTTCCAACACGCTGCAGGTTTGATGTCTTCTGGAAACTTCATGCCCTGATGCTGCCTAATGCTAAAGCGTTTCACCCTACCGGTGAAGCATAAGGGAGAGGACTTGCTTTCTCACGCCTTCCTCTGTTACTGCACTGCTTTGAGAAATCATGCCCACGTTTTGGTTGCTCTTTTCCCTTGATGAGAGTCATAATTTGTTCATTGTACAGTCTGTGGTTTGTTTGTTTGGTTGTTTGTTTTTTTAAATGGCCCAATGGAAACTTTAATATTGGTGTTACAGCTTGTTTGGAAGATTGTCGCTTCTGATTGTCAAGTTAGGCAATAAGTGTTTGAAAGACAGTTTCCATAATGGCGTTGGGCATGCATAGTGCCATTTCAAAATGCCAGATGTGCTTCAATCTGTGTAGCATTAGTGGCTGCGGCCCTGAGCGAAGAGGAAAGGTATGGGTTAAAGCGGAAGAAGCCAATGAATGAATAACATTTGCCCCTATGTTTCCCTGCAAAAGGTGTGCCGCATGTAATTTGCCCTCTAGCCCACGCAGTAAGGATGCACGGTCAATCAGCTGGCAAACCCATTCAGCTCTGTCTATCTTGCAATGTCCTCATGATGTCAGGAACTCATGGAAAGCACCTCAATCCAGTCATCGTGGGGTTTGGCTGCTCTCAGGATCTGAAACAGCGTTGAGAACCAGTGACCGTGTCTGCTGTCAGTAACTGATCTTTCTGAGGTAATTCTGGGGAAACATTATCAAACACAAGAGAGATGTGGGGTTGGTCATTTCTGTGCAAGACACAATAGCATTTTTACTAGAAACACTCTTAAAGAGATTTATCATCAAACTATTCCCACTTCCTTTTTTCTAATAAACTACATTTCTGGATACACTCAAAGGCACAATTTGGAGCATATGTAACGAGAATTTTCTTATCCTTTATTCGGTGCATAGCTGCATTTGCAATCTATTCACTTCAAGACATCCATCATAAACCCAAAAATCTAGATATAAAATATCTCCCTTTCTAGGAAAATGGGGATTTTATTGAGAACTGCAGCCTTGCTTGCCTCAGTCTTTCCTGTATAATATATATCAGTTTATAGCTGTTGAGTAGGAACAAGTGTTGAAAGTAGAGAGCAGTGAGGAGGGGAATTGGTGTGCTGAACTCTCGGGGAAGGACTCCCAGCTGACATGCGACAAATATTTCTTATGGCTCTTCCATCATTCAGTGAACACAATTGGGTTTCTGTAATTTTCCACAACCAAACTGGGCTTCCCCAGGTCATTAGTCTGGATGTACAGAACCGTCAAGACAAAGCACAAAAATCCCTCGCAATAACCTGTGTAACTGAAAGTGTAATGTAGACATACTCCTAAAAGCCATTCCTTGTAGAAAGTCACCTTTGGAAAGTACTAAAATCACTGACCATTAATAATGAGGCCTACATTGCAAATTAGGTTATTTTAAATTCATCAAACAACTTTCCCAATCAAAAGAAAAAAATGATATATAGTCATGGTAGTGTTTTCTATCTTTATATAAGTTATTAATTTGTATACTTAAAAAAAAATTGAGTCAGTTCATAGGAACACTTTATATTCTCTCAGCCTTAAAAGTGCTCTAGCTATGGCCTGCTAACTCTTATGGCCATGAAGAATGCATGTCTTGGTTATAAATGGTATCCACTTTAGCTTCATAGCTTAGAGCTGAATAAACACAGAATCACTGAATTGTACTCAATGGCTCTATTTATACTGTATTTTGTTAGCATCTGACATAAATCAAGTGTGATTTGATTGACTATACCCAAAGTAGAGCTGGAATAAAATAATGAGGGCGTTTGTTAGCTGAGCTGCCAGTCTTTAGTAGTAATGACATTTAACGTAATAGGTAGCAGGTAGGTTAAAATGTGCTTTTTATTTGTTGTACATACATTTTATAAAAGAAAGATGTAGTAAGGCCCAGGGTGCAATTTTTCACACCGCCCCTCCAGATAGGAAGCTAATTAAAAACAAGGCAAAAAACTGATCATGAATGAATGCATTGGCCATTGTTTAGTGTTATACAGAACTGTACAAAAAAGATCATTAAATTCCATTCATCACTTTGGCTTTAAATTGATGCAAAAGACTTGTACTTCTGTGCATAAGGTGGAGGCTAAGTAGGAAGGGTATTAAATCAGTTTGAGAGTCTTGGGAAAGAAAACATTTAGCAAGAGAAATAATAAGGAGCAGAATATGATAACATTGCTGTAAGGAGTGTTAGCTCATTTGTTTTGAATGCAATTCTGAAAAGGGAAGATGGAGGTAATATAAATGTTAATACTAAAATCCAAGGGGTTTGAAATTTTCAGGGGAAGTGCTTGGTGTCACCACAATAAGCACAATAATTTTTATCATCTTCAAGTTTAAAAGTCTGTTTTAAAGAAGTCTGGTGGTATAAATATTGAAAACAATGACTTAAAAATTGCAAAACACTATTTTAAAGTGTACTTTAGACTAGAACTTTATGTTTCAGATTTTGAGTGGCTACTATTTTATTTTTTTTAAATGTATTAAACTCTTTTGAAAGCTTCTCCAAGTATGGGATGGAACAGCTGAACAGTCTGTGAGCAAGTACGCTCGGATACTAATTAACTGATTTGCGTAAAGCTATTTTCTACAGGCATTGAGAGGATACAATCATTATGGTCATAAAAATTGACTTCTGTTTGTTACACACACTTCTACTGGAGTCATAAAAATTTTTCTCGGCTCTCATGTGTGCATGTAACTACAAACTGTTTTTAACGCTGCCACTTGCACTCTGTCATAAAATACTAATTGCTTATTGACCAGGTCAAAGAATTTGGGCAAAAAGTATATCTAACACAAATAATGAAGTCTGGAAACCATCCTACCTCATCTAACACCTCAGAGTGTGGTTCAAACCCTGAAAACAGATCTTCTGGCCTGGATGCTGACCCAGGGTGTGGGTCACAGAGGGAACTGTTTACGCAGTTTCGTACTTGAGCTTCTGTTCGCAGGATCGGGACAATCCTCAGGTAAACGTGGTTCCCCTGAGTCTGAGTACGGCCCTGTGGAAGAGAGAACAGATGTAGCGAGGGATTTGTGGTGAGACAACCTAGCGAGCTGGATCTGTGTTCCTCCCGCTGAACTTCATCTTGTGTGACTAAATATTGCCTATGTCCCTGACCGAGAGTTCAGTGCCAGGGCAATGGAAAAGCAGGAAATTTCAAGGGAGTCAGAACGTTTTAGGAACCGGACCGCCAGTGAATCAGTGCACAGGATTTGAGTTTATGCTGTATCCTGATACCTAGAAAAATCAGGTTGTCCCCACAAGAAGGAAGTTCTTCCCCAACTGTACAAGTGAAGATGAAAGGCAAGATGATGAAAAGGAGGAGGGAAAAGAGAGGACAGTGAAACTTTCAAAACACTAGCTTTGCCACACGGTCATCTGTGCTGCCAAGTATCTGTCTGTGCTTTATTCACCGCTGTGCTGGCACTGGGGCTGGCAGATGTGTCTGTGGGTGAGATTCAGCGTAGCGGGGCTATGAGTGGGTCTGCATGCTGAGTCCCCGTGCAGCCAGGAGGGTTGGCGAGAAAGATGTGGTCCGAAATTCCCGTTCGAAAGAACTAAAAACACTCAATGACAGTTTTGTAGGTTTGAGAAGCGTGGTGGAAATTAACTCTGCTCTGAAGTTGGTGTAAAGTGTTACACCCAAGTTGGTCGTTATTGGAGACATTTGGTATCTGAACTTCCCTGGTTCATCATGATGAACATCAGCCTCTCTGCAGAGTCCTGGGTCAATCAGGCTGTCTCAATATTAGGAGGCCAGGGAAAAGGCCAGGGTCCTGTCCTGTCCCTGACACCTCTGTGCCTGCTGGTGCTCCAGGGGAGATCCAACAGGAGAATCATAGAATCATAGAATCATAGAATCACTAAGGTTGGAAAGGACCTCTGAGATCATCAAGTCCAACTGTCAACCTAACACCACCAAGCCTACTAGACCATGTCCTGGAGCCCCACATCTATGTGTTTTTTGAAGATCTCCAGATGCAAGCACACAAGAGAGCACCAGAATGCCAGAAGGCATTTTAATGAAAACATCAGCTATTTGGCACAACGTGGTCCATTTCAGTAAGTAAATAAGTGATTTTTGAGATGATTTAATGAGTTGTCTGTCTGAGGAAAGCCTGGGCAATGTCCAAAGATGGCTCTGATTCCATCAGAGGCAGAGAACCTCCCAGCTTCAGGGAGGTGATGGAAGGAAGAAACCATTCTGTTGCTTCTAAAGTTGTGCACTGATTTTTCTTATGGCTGAGTGGTAGGTGATCTGATTTCTGACTAACAAGCCATCTTTATCACACTCAGCAATGAACTGAGCAACAGTACCTGGCCACTGAAAATGGGGAAAAAAACCATAGAAACCTGTTGCCATGCTGTTCAATTCAATGCCTGCATAACTCCTGTGAGCAGCTTCTCAAAGCGATTTGAAAGACTTTGATGATAAAAGTATCTAGCAGAAAACAAACAGCTCTGGATTGAATCCCTTCATAAAGATGGTTTTTTTAATTCATCCCCGGATAACAATCTCATTTCTCATACACAGG
This sequence comes from Psophia crepitans, assembly GCA_013399095.1. Lineage (NCBI taxonomy): Eukaryota > Metazoa > Chordata > Aves > Gruiformes > Psophiidae > Psophia > Psophia crepitans. Next base: position 1,058,599 of record VWZZ01007013.1, on the reverse strand, counting down.
CACTGTAACAGTCGCTTCACAGACTCTAAGAGGTTAAAAATAGAATTGCTGCAAAGAGATTTACTTGCTGGCCAAGATCAAGGCATCAAGGAAGACAGGTAGTGCTGGGGTTCTTTTGGAGTAGCAATGTAAGAGATGCTGAACTTTATAACTTCAGCTCACCCTTTGGGATGTCTACTTTGCTGCTAACTCAAGAGAGTGTTTCAGAGCTGGCTATAGTGCAGACAGTGGCATATCACCTGTACAATGGTCCTAAACAGCCATGATTTCAAAAATGTATTCTGAAGTGAAAATCTATTTCAAGACTTGATTGACATAAGCTAGTTTCCATGGGCTGAACATCTTCCTTGTTTCCATGAAGTTAGCACAGTTGCACCAGGATGTGGTGAGCACCAGGAAAATTTGATCCGTAGAAACGATGGAAGAGGCCGTGAAATACAGCTTTGTGTGTTGTTGTGCTTCTATCTAAACTAAGTCCAGATGAGTGACTGATTGCCTTAGTGATTATCGTGTAGGAGTGGAGGATAATGCTTCTCACACTCGGTGTTTTGAAAGATGAGCTAAATGGTCTACACTACACATCTTACTGCCAAGGTGCAGGAGGTGGGGAGGTGCAATTCCAGGTCACTCTTCATGGTGACACAGTTAGTAACACACAGCTACGGATTTTTCCAAGACATCTCATCAACAGAGACCCTGGGAGTTTGGTTTTGCTTCCAGCAAAAATAAGAAAGGAAATTATTTCCTGAGTCTGAATGGAAAGGGCTCATGCTGATAACTCAGGGTTCAAGTGAGTTCTTGGTCTCAAGAGGATTAGCTACATGGTTCTTACAATTTTATTGCAGTGTTTCACTGTCCTGTTTGTTTCTCTATGGTTTAAGTTTTCACATCAGAATTCTGAGCTGGAGGTGTTGATAGTTTTTTATGATTTTCAGAAAGCCTGTTTTTTAGCCCAGATCCTTGTTCTCCTCAAATCCATCTCCATTAAGATGTTTCAAGTTAGATATCCATGTTTTTCAAGTTTTTTACTTCAGATGGGCACCTAAAGTGCTTTTGAAATTCAGTGTGCCATAGATTGAACAAGATTGCAATGCACCAGTGGCTGCTGTTTAAAAAATTTATTTGATTTTATTTAAGAAAGAATTTGCAAAGCCTTGTAGAGTTACATGTGCTTCAAACACATATTTTACTGGGAATTTGGTATCTTAATCTTTTAGGTAGTTTTGAAAATCTCATCCTAAATTTTACTTAGAATTATTTGATATTTCCTTCAAGGAAATCTATCCATCACCCTTTTACTGGGTAAAATGCTTCTCTCTGAGCTGTGTGGTAGAATTCATCATTCATATTATGTTCTCCCCACCTGCATGCAAAGCAGAACTCTTTCTCTTTGCTTTATTTCCCTGTTCTCTATTTCTCTTTTGCGGTGCATTTACCTTGGTGGCTATTACCATGGTGTTCAAGTCAATAGAATGTCCAGTGTCCTGGATAATATAGTCGTAATTTTTTTCACCCACAGGCTTTGATTTTGATCTGGACACTTCCACCACAAGCCCATACTTAATAATTAAAATCTTCATATTTTTTGCACAAGTTCCCTATTTTCCTTTCTGATGCATTCAGGCACTGTGAATTGTTCCCTGAAGCCAAATCTATACTTTTTATTGTTATGTGAATATTCTGCTCATACTAGATATTACACTTTTACTTCCTATTCAATAAATATCCATTACATCCAGCTCAGCAATGGGTATTAGTCTGTCAGAACACTAATTTATGATGAGAATAGTGTAATATCAATAGGTTTATGGATCAAAAATGTGTAAATATGAAGAGCTGTGGTTCTTCTGTGACTTAAATTCGAAGCAAACATTCCCTTCCAAAATTTAGTAAGTGCTATTTTATCTCTTCTTTTGAAGCTGATTTGAAATGTAAGGCGATTTATGAACTTAGAAGACTGTTCTTTGAAATTTTTCTTTACGCATTTTGTGACAATATATAAGCCATCAGGTTGTTGAGGATGAGAATACATTTCAGTTACTTCATTGGGATATAGCTCAATATTAACTTTCTGGTCTGCTGTCTTACTGAACAATGCCTGTTCCACTGACAGTTCATTTAGATATTGTCATGGTGTTGGAAGCTTTAAAGGGGTTAATGAGGTATTTATTCCATTATTGTTATTGGAAATTACAGTGTCTAGAACACTTACACAAGAAGATTAAAGATAGATGCTTTAGACCACTTTCTATAGTCTGATAGACCATTATTTTCTGGTTCATAACACAAAATAGTACTTTTCATCAAGGAGCTCATATTCTCTAGATGATTCAAAAATTCACAGACCAAAACCAATGTGAAATATTAAGTTCCTAATACTTTTTTAACCCCAAACAAGTTATAATGCAAGTGTTTTAATCAAATAAGACAAAATTTTCACACTCATGTCTCTCTGTGAAGTCTGACAATGAAAAGGGTGCCTTGAGAAATTGGCATAGACCTCCCTTAGCCTAGCTTCTACTTACATCTTATCAGATATGGCAAACTCTGCTGCTTCTGATGCTTTGAGTTATTTTGCACAGAATTTAAAACTTTCTTGCTTCCCTTATTTTCAATGGGAAGACATCAAGTATAGTTTTGATATTTTAATGTAGTTCCTTGGAGTGTTGAGCAATGATTTCACACTGGAAGGACCGTAGATGTTGCCCGTGAGTTGTGTGGTGTGTTTGAGATATTGGGATCCTGTCCCTGTGTACCTTATTATTTGCATGAAAGTGCCAGCTGTAATTTTTCAGTCTTGAGGGCCAGGAAACGATCTCATAGCCCTTCAGCCTGTTCTTATTGTGCAATACAGTGATGGAGCAACCAGAGGTCTGAAATGACTTTCTTGAGGGTTGAGAATTAGTAGAGCCAATCTTCACAATCTTTCATGCTCTCCTGGAATATACTGTTGTCGTGGTTTAACCCCAGCTGGCAACTAAGCACCATGCAGCCACTAGCTCACTCCTCTCCCCTCTCCTTCGGCAACAGTGAGATGGGAAGAAGAATAAAAAAAAAGTAGAACTCTTGGGTTGAGATAGAGACAGTTTAATAGGACAGAAAAGAAAGAGAAAAAGAAATTACAAAAGAATATTAAAAAAGTGTGATGCATAATGTAATTTCTTACCACCCGTTGAACAATACCTAGTGCGTCCCTGCGCAGGAATCACACCCTTGTCCACCTTCCCCCAAGTTCATTTACTGAGCATGACATCATATGTTATGGAATATCCCTTTGGCAAGTTTGAGTCAGCTGTCCTGGCTGTGTTCCCTCCCATCTTCTTATGTACCTCCAGACTCCTCGCTGATGGGCCAGTGTGAGAAGATGAAAAGTTCTTCACTTGGTAAACATTGTTTAGCAACAACCAAAACATCAGCTTATTATCAACACCATTCTCATCCCATATTCAAAACTATACCAGCTACTATGAAGACAAATAACTCTATCTTAGCAAAACCAGGACAACTGTAAAATAAATGATATAACTAGTTGTTTCACTAGATGATACGTAGCTCCTGATAACTAAATCCTGAGCATGTCTAATAGCAGCTGAAGAGAGGGACAGCTGGGAAGAAGCACATCTCTATCCTTACAAATAATCAAAAACCACATGGACACAATCCTGGGAAACTTGTTCTAGGTGATCCTGCTTGAGCTGGTGACCCTTCTTGAGCTGCTTGACCCTGCCTGGGCCGGGGAGTTGGACAGAATCACATCCAGAGGTCCCTTCCAAACTCAACCATTCTGTGAAGTGGCCTTTTAAGGCTCATATATTCCATTGCACCCCTGGGTAGAAAGGATGGGATGGAGGCACAGCAGGGGAAGTACACCAGAAACCTCAAGGCTTCTCCTTGCAGCTCCTTCTGCAGAGCAGCACCAGTGTGTAATGCAGATGTCTGCCCAGGTCCGTTGAGAAGTATGTGGCCTTTCTCCTTATGATGGGATTTGTCTCCCACATGATTTGTTGTGAAGCAGTAAGAGTGGCAATGCCTAATCCCTTACTCTCTCTTTGCCTGGATACATTTAAGGGCTGGATATTTTCTGTACGACATTACTCTAGGTGCAGCACTTCAGCGTCACCCAGGATGTCTCTGACTGAGCCCATGGGTAGGTCCAGGACCCCCGACACTCAATTTGGTGTCTTCCACCCTAGAGCCCCTCTTTGCCTTAGCATTTTCTTCCTGGATGTTCACATGCAACATCCTATGGTCAATTACAAAGATCAACCTGTTTGTTAGAACAGCTGTGCATCAGAGATTAGAAAATGGACTTCGTTTTAGACGAGAGATTCAGTCAGTATTTAGTTTACAGGCCAAGCCTTACGGTAATCCTTGAGAAGACAGGAAGCTAACAGGCTACAAAACGATACGGTCTAGAGCCAAGATGTACTGGGAGATAGTCATGTAGCAGAATACAGCTTGACTGTAACAGAAATGAATTTTATTTTCACACAGCAGTGCAACACATAATCTGATGCACTCTCACAAAATAACTTTGATGTCTTGAATATTATTTTGGAAAAAGAAAACTTCAACTAAGAAAGTTTGTGCTTAAAACCAGAAAAAAACAAACTATTTCTAGATTTGGGGGTTGGTGTTTGTTTTTGGTTTTTTTTTTCCCATTTATGAAGTGTAGATAGATTATAAATCAGGAAAAAAAAAGTATTTGTAGATGATACACAGCTAGCAATACCGGTTTCTACTGGCCAGTACATCTGTGTGACTATTTCATCTTCCATGGTAACTTAAACACAAGAAAAAAGCCTTTACAGTTCAGGGCACTGCTGCCTGGCCAGAGATTGAGTGGGTTTGTAATAATTCATAGACCTTTCACTTTCATTTTTCTAGTGCTGAGGAATTACATTCTGCTATTAAAATGGCAATGTGAATTGCCTGGTAGAGTGTATATATTCTACCTGCTCAAACAGACAAATAGAGCACCATGGAGAGCAGGGAGTTCTTAATAGCTGATATTCTAAAGAATCCAGACGGCTTGAAAGAGAATAGCATCATGTTTCTTCTCGTTCGTTGGCTGTTTTTCAGGGAGGATCCCTTAAAGGACATAGGCTAGCAAGAACTATTTATCTTCCTCGGGCACTAGCCACACGTGTTTTTTCTTTTGTGCTAATTAAGAGCAAGACAGCCTTGTAGTAGAGCATGAGTCTGAAATCCTTAAGTGGTTGCAAGGTTGGATAAAGCGTTGGGTATCGGCTGCCAGATCTGTGCCTGAAAGGCTTGAGAATACCCCGGGCGGATGCTCTGCAGTAGCAAGTGGTCATAGTTTGTGGGCAGTTCAAGTGAGGTTGGAATCTACTCAGTTATTCATTGGCATTGGTTTTAGCACACTCAGCTACACTGACAGTATCTGGAGCAAAAGCAACCCCGATGCAGAGATCTTGGTAGAGCTCGTGGGAATTTCTGGTGCTTCTTCCTTTCCAGAGTCAGAAATCTACCTAGTGTTTTTCCTTTTTATTTTCAGAATTTATTGATTTCCCTGCTAGGCAGGCAGGAGCCTGCTGAAGAAAATGAGTGAAGAAAACAAAACAAAAATAATGAGTGTTTCTGCTGGGAATTTCATTCTTAATGGTAGACAATGCCTGTCCGAGACTTCCAGCTATGACAGAAAATGCTTCCATTAACGATAACTGGAAGAATTCAGCTTGGAGAGGTTCCTGGGAGGGGGTGATGTATGTCGATTGGTTTCCCTGCTGTTACGTGGGCTTTGGTTTGCATGTGTCGTGGTTCAGCCCCAGCTGGCAGCTGAGCACCACGCAGAGGTGGTCACATACAGCATGTATGTGACTGCAGCAAATTGAAGACCCAGCACATGGGTCCCAGAAATAAAGAAAATGTTGGAGACTCACCAACCAGTAAGAATAATCAGGATCATGTCATGCTAAAATACAATGTTTTGGTTGAACTTTCAAACAATTTCCAGAAAAATACCATGGCACTCATTCCCCAATTTAAACTGTTCTGCTCAAGGTAAAAGAAAAATCTGAACAGTAGTATGTAACCTGTCTCTAAGCTATTTCTCTCCTCAAGTGAGACATGGAGTCAGGTAGAAAAAAAAACAAAAACAAACCCAACAAAAAAACACAACACCCCCCCCGACACACACACGTTCTCTGGTCTTTGCCTCACCTCCAGTTTCTCCATCAGTGGTGATGGCCTTATATTCTTGGCACTCCATAAGTGTTTATGAGATGTTGGTCTTGCATCTTCATAAAAAAATCTCAACTGCAAAACTCTGTGCAGACTAGGGAATATCATTCACTGATGACCACAATAGAATCTGAGATTTGTGCATGCTAAGAGCCATACATGTTCCCAATAACAATGTCATGGTCTTATTGCCATCCTCATAAACCTTCAGACAAGTCTGCAAAATATCTATTCATTCAGTATTCTTTTATTTTTTTTTCTCTTCCTTTTGTTAAAATAAACCCTAAATCTTGCCCTTGCATTTTACAGACTGATAAGTGTCCTGACACTGCAGAACCTAGGGTAGATGGTATCAGCCTTCATTCTTTCCCTTGCAGGTGTAGCCTTGCAATGTGTGACACGCCATTCATAATATGAGCAGGAGTGTACAACACAGAATACCAGTCTTTTGTTATTGGATGGAAAACGGAGCTCAATTTTTAAATTGATTTTGGCAGAGGTAGGGGAGAGAAGAAATGGATATTTATTAATTTCTGCTGCTAGTAAAAGTCTTCAGTTTTAAATCTATAAAAGCGCCCAGCTTTGGAGCTCAGGCTCAGTGTCTGCCTCAAGCCAGTGAAGCTGTGCTGGTTCCCATGAGCAGTATGTCCACCCTCCAAGTTTCTTCTCTGCAAATTAGAAATTCAGGTGTAAAGAGCATAGAATAAACACTGCTCATGGGGCTGGCAGCATAATATGTGGTCATTATGACGTCAACAGAGTTAAGCTAAGTTAAAAATATTTCGAAAGAAAGGCTGGGCTTGATTCTGCAATACTAAGCTCTTACCAGGTGAAATTATCCCACCCTGTGTCTTTGCAGTTACTATAACGCGTACAGATGCCACAAGCATTTTAACAAATACTCAAAGGCTAATTACTAAATTTTACATGTTAAACCATCATAAATCAAGAGTTACAGGATTGAAGTCAACGGTGCTAAACAGGTCTCAGGATGCTGTAAATGAAGGAAGGCTCATGAGCACTTCACCCTAACAGGAAAATGAATGGTGCTAGTTGAAAAATTATTTCAACTACATTTGGGATTGGTGTTATATATGTGGTATGTAGGCCAGGTCTTCAGTTAGACTACATTGCTCTAGCTTCACTGATGTTCTTCAGGGGAGGACGATGTATATAATTTGGCTATATTTTTATTTTTTTGACTGCATACATAACATGTGATTTTAAAATATTTTGGTCTGATCTGTGTGCAGGGACAACCTCATATCTGGTTTATCTAATGATTTTTGAATGCTTAGCCACTTTTCACATATAATTGCTACATCTGCAGTTGCAAATCAAATGTTGCCAATTAGGATTACTGGAAAAAATCCATTTGGCTGCAGTAGTTCTGCATATAAATTTGTGATGGAATGGTCAATGCTGAAAGCCTGTGCTGGGGAATGCTACAGTCTGGGAGAGCTGGAAAATAGTTTTATTTCCATAATATGTAGAACAATATGCCACAACAGTATTAATCATTAAGAGAACAACTGAAGTAATTGTTTTCCTAGGACATAGTGCTGTGTCACATGTGTAGAAAAATTGCCCATGACTTCAGTAGGAAATTAATACTTCTAGATTAGATATTACTATTTCTACATTGACCTGTGTCTTTCAGACAGTACAATTTGGTATTTTTTTTGGATTGTTGTATGTTGTGGGGTTGGGGTTTTTTTGTTTGGTTTTTGGTTTTGTTTTTTTTTTTTTACTTTTTAACTATGCAGCTTTGGAACCTTTTTAACGGAGTTGTATACTTGAAACAGTTGGTTTTCACCTGTGATTATTCTCAATTACTTAGTTCACTTTTTATCGTATTTCTAGTGACTAATAAATATCTGAAGATGAAAAGGAAGTCTCTGCAGGAACTGTATGCCGAAATGCATTCTGAAAGGCAGGAGCAGGCTCATGCTGAATTTTGTGGTCCTTGTGAAATGATTTGCAGGTTTTGCCAAATCTTTACAAATTACATCCAAGGGCATTGACTTTTGTGAGTGCTGGGTCATGGCCAGTTTTCCATGGCTGGCAAATCAGAGTTCTCAAGAATTCAGTATTGAGCATTTTGCTTTGAAAGGACCAGCTCAAGTGCAGCCATGAGCAGTTATTGTTCTGCTCATTGTGTTGTATGGTGGCTGTTGAATCGTGAATCTGGAAAGAAAATGAATAATTTCAATACATTTCCTTGGACTGTTGTTCACATCATATATTCCACCACAAACACCTTATATGATTACCACAGAAGAAACAAAACTACAAAGTACCCTCTCATTTCCTTAGACTTTTTCCCCTTGTCATGGCTGAAGCATGTTAGTGTGATGATGGGAATTTCATGACTGATAACCGTATCATTAAAAACTCAAAAGTAATCACCGGGTATCAGTACACTTGAAGTAGTCTTGCTTGTTTAAAAAATTGGTTAAACCCATCTTTAGGCAGAATATCTATTAAAAAAAAAAGTCAAAACAAAACCAAAAAAATGAAATAAAATTGATTTTGATTCCTTGTAGCATTAAAAAAGTGATGATAATTTCTTTCCCCTCTACTAGTAATCAAACATGAGCTATAAGATCAGTAACACATTTATTCTGCATTTAGCTGCTACCATACTTCACCCAAACCAGAGCTTATAAGGCAAGCACTCTTGACCTATTTTCTGTGGTTTGCTAGGTTTTCAGGAATGAGAGACAGGAGTCAGAGCAGCTGCACCAAAAAGCTCGTGGAAAGCAATAAGTGATCTCGATCTGCTATGTGCAGTGGACAATCAGCTGTGAACAAGTTTAAGACACCCTAGTCTCCAAGCTATGCATGATTTATGGGGTATCTAACCCTAAGAGCAATGTGAGCAGACCACTGCAGTGATTAAATCCTATTTGAATGTTTTGTTAGGATAGTTCATGACAGGACAAAGGGCTCCTTATTCCCTTGCGACAACATCTCACACACAGCCTTCCTCCCCTGGCTTTTCTGTACTAATCACTCCTAAAAGCTAAAGAACAGAGGTTTCTGAAAAAGCCCGAAGGAGGAGTCCTAAGGCAAATGGCTAATACCTGATCTCCCAGACACAGGGCTAATTAACTGAATCTTTAAAACATCATGATGGGGATTTTCTGCATGCAGGTATTATCAATTATCCCATGAATTCAAGAGCTGCAATTTCCGGTAATTAACACCACGCATTCATTGTAGAGGACAGGACTGTACAAGGGGAAATAGCTGCTGCAAACGCGAAATTCTTAAGTTAAATTGTGCCTTTGAATAAAAGAGATCCATACGTGGAGGACCAAGACAAAGAAGCGAAACATGCTCTGTGTGTGATACACGGAGATAGCAAGTGATAAGGGCATAAGGAATAAACCAGCCAGATACATTACGTTTCCAGACTGGCATCTGCACACTTCTGCACACATTTGCACGTGCAGTGCCATCACACGCAGTTTCTGTCTCGGAGGACGTAGGCAATTAGCAGTGTTATGAGCTGCCAGCTTCACAGATGATGAGGGGAAATTGTCATGCCCATGTCACCCCACGTTTCAGTTTAACTCAGTGAGGGTGAGCGGAGGTACTGCTGAAGGCTGCGTGAGCTGGAAGTGACAGGATAGCAGGGTCCGTGTGCTGCTAACAACCAACACGCATCCTAGGCCACGGGGTACTGGAAAGCTGAGCTCATTTTGGGATGCAATTTTCAGACCTAGGGAGCTTATATATTTGAAATATTTGAATGTGTGGCTAAGGCACATTAATGCTAGCTTGATGCCAGCCTGGTTACTGAATTGACACTGAGCTGCACAAAATAGATATTCTGGTGACTATGGATTTAGATGATTATAGGTAACTAGCTGTAGAGATTAGGCTCTGTGCTCAGACATTAAGACAAGTTACTCAGTATGAGCTCTATTGATTTTCCAAAAGAGTAACATGCTTTTTCTTCTTCATATCTCCTACTCATTTGGCTTTCCAAATGACCAGAGGGAGCATTCCCATGCATCACCTGTAAAACGGGGTTAAGAAAGAAATTAGTTCTTTTTTGGTATCTGTTGTGATGGAAAATTCATAAAGAGGGATGATTTTAAAAGCATGGGATGTGCAAAACCTGCACACCCAGCAGTAAAATTGCATTGACGTTTTCATGAGAATATTCAGGTTTGTGATTAAGTGGGTGGGTCCCAGGGCAGACTACTCTTGGTCCAGGGACTGACTAACCTGTGATCTCCAGTTTACCCCTTGTCTTCCTTACTCTCTGTGAAAGCACTGGTGCTAATACAAACAGGATGATATTTTTAGCTCAGCTCAAGAGGTTTCCAAAGCTGTGTGTTATAAATTATTTCTGATGTTGCCACAGTTACGTTACAGACTATAGAGACAGTTTGGTTTTGGGAAAATCCTTCCTGCCAGCAGTGCCAGTATTGTTTTTGAAAGCTAGAACTGTCAGTTCCAAATTATTCACCCAGTAGCATATTTTCTGTTAAGCAGGGTGTCCATGAAAAAGAAATATAAACCCCACTAAATGACATTAAAGAACTGACAGCACGAAGTGGTCATTCTGCACTGAGAACTGCCCTGCAGAAGTTTGGATGATCACGTAGTTGTCAGTTTTGCTATCCAGGAGCATATATCTTTCAGGCAAGGTAGGGTAGGCTTAGCATAGCCTTAAGCTGCACCATGACGCCACCGTGAATGATGTCATCTTATTGACCTGAACTGATTATTCAGAGAGATTCTTGTTATACTTAAACCCCAAGACCTAACATTACTGGGCAGTCAGTGTTTTAAACCTTAACAGGTGGTACAGCTTAGACCAGTCCAAAAAAAAAAAAAAATCTTTGAAATTTATTCACTGTAAACTTTCACAAATTTGTGATTCAATGAATCAGTTTTTCCATCAGTCCCTCTTACCTATTTTATCCTCCATGACAATTAAATTGCATCCCTGATGTAAATGTTACCCAGAACCTCTAACTTGGGTATGCTTTTACTAGAAGTGAAGTCAGCAAATTGTTCTTACATTTGACTTAGTATCTTAACTTTCAGAGGGTGGCTTGTGCCAATTCTGCCAGTGATTAAAGTCAGCATTTATTTTTTTTCCTTGTGGCAGCTCCTAAAGGCACTATCTGGGATTGGATCCTTATTGCAATGTGGACCATAGCTATCTATACTGAGAAGACTCAAGTACTGGAAATCAGAAATGTGTTTAACTAATGCTTTGAATTGAGTCCCTAGAGATTTTTCTTTTATTTTCTCTTACTCTGTTCCTTTACTGGGGGGTTGTGGAGTTTTTTTTAATAAGCAAAAACATGCACGTACATACACGTGTGCACAAGAGCAATCACAAGTGAGCAGCGTAATGATGACAGTAATCTCTTTGTCTCTTGAGACTGGCTTATCAAATAATTTTCTGGTATTTTCCTTCAACATGTTTTTCTCTGTCTTTCCTCTCTGCAAAGTAGAGAGGAGGGAAGAGTTGGGGATTTTTTTATATTTGGGGTTTCCCTTAAATCAGCTTGGCGTATTTCTGGTGTTTATGAATCTAGGTATGATCAGCATAGCCCTAATAAACCCGCTAGCTCTGCTTATGTGCAATTTTAGTTCCTTGCACCCTGTTAACATAGACTCTTAGTGCAGCTGGTGAGTTTTAAAATCATCTTGGAGTGCTTCACTGGACTGAAGAAATAATTAATTGAAGGCTCTCAGCACGTGCTAAGTAGCTCGGTTGAGTCTGAAGATCTGAACAATTGCTTTGTTTTTTCCTTTCCTTATCACCATTAGCCATTTTCACTGGATAGAGATACAAAATAACTAGCCTTTACAGTGAGCCATTAAACTGTCATTTGGGCAACTGTGCATGAAGAGGCATCAGATAACGGTCAGTGCTGGAGTAGAACAGGGTTTGTGAATCATAGCTGTCTCCACTGTACTTAAATCACATTCACCACTGGTGCAGTCAAGGGTTTCATTAAAGGGAGAAGCATTCATCTAGAGAAATATATCCAAAAAATGAGAGTAAATAAAAGCCTTACATTTTTCTCTATTTCTCTTCATGTTTTATTTACCACAGTGGGGGCTTAACAAGGTAGCAAATGTAAAGAGCAGTGAGATAACCATGCAGAAGAGGATTCTGAAAATGAACACGGTGACATTTTAAAAGAGACGTTCCATATTGGGGCAGATTTAGGTTTTTCTTTTATTTACACAGCACTTAGGGGGATGGTGGAGGGGAAGCTGCGAATATATTTCAGTGGGGAAAGTGCAAAACTGACAAAAAAAATATAACCTACCTCTGCAGAGACACACATCTGCAAAGAGGAATTAATTTCTGTTGAGAAATAGGATTTCTCCTCTACCACTTATAAAGCATGCAGAAAATAAAAATAGTCACCTTCATATTACTGATGTTAATTCATTACGTGATGCTGCCGGAAAGGTGCTAATTACTGCACACACAGAAATCGAGGTCTTTGCTCCCAAAGAGCTTGCAGTTTAAATAATGAAGGTCTCTACAAGTGAACAAAACCCAGAAGGCACTATGGGGGCTTGGGGAGAGAGGAGGGGGCAAAGGCCAGGAGGCTACAACAGCACGACCATGTGGCTTCTCCACCCTGTCTATGATACTTATGATCTGAATCTTTTAATAATGTAAAAAAAAAAAAAGGTGTGTGGGGACGTGTGTTTGAAATGGGATGACAGAGAATAAAAGGTTTTACATGCAGAGGGTGAGGAGCAGAGAGCCTGGGTCTGGATTATATGATGGTGAAAGCGCAAAGACCCTGGGGTAAGGAGTAAAGCAGAAATGGGTGTAGAGCATGCAGGAGACCTAGATCTGCCTGACATCTTCAAGCTGAATGCAAGTGTGCTTTCCTCTGCCATCTCCTTCTGCATTTCCTCGGCAAGGTTGCTTTGGCAATCCCCAGCGGAAAGCACCTTGACACCCTGGGAACAGGCGCAGACTCCCCAAAGAAGGAAATCCATGAGCCATTGCTCCTTTGGTACAAAAATGTACCTCTTCCTTAGACATGATGGGGCTGCAACTTCCCTCTCTGCTGCCAGAAAGAGGAGGATAATTAATTCATCTGGTGTCTCCTCCTCAGAGCAGGTCACTGCTCTGCAATGTTGACCAAATTTTCTTCTTTTCTAGTTGGAACTCGTCATTGACCACCCCATATCTGCTTGTCAGGGACGAGGGATACTCTCACCCTCCACACCAAACCATCATTTCAGCTCCTTGGGGGACCCAGCTCTGCGAGGGGAAGGGGAAGATGCTCAGCATCTCTTCTGTCCCTGTGAAAGCACAACAGGCAGCAAAATTTATCTTCTGGGCCTCACATTCAGCCCCCTCTAATGTAATTACCAGGTGCTGGGCTTTATACAGCAGTCGCTTAAATACCTATAAACTGAAGGCCAGAAATCACATCACAAGCCTCCTCCGAGCCACTTGGCCCAATTCCTTGGTTGCTGTGTGTTGTGAATATCGCTGGTGCAAGACGGTTGCAAAATGCTGCAGAATTCCGGATGGCAGGGCTTCCCTCAGCTTTGCATAGCTTTGAACGATGCAAACTCACAAGAAAAGCGTGACCCTGAGGTTTAATGGCAGCTCAGTCACTTTGGGGCCCGGCTGTCCAGGCTTCACAAACCTACGAATTTGGGGTCTAATTCTCCACTGTCATAGAACAACTGAAAAATAGTGAATAGTTGAACCAAAACTATAGATTACAAAAAGAATTTGGTTCAAATCCAAGTATTACTGTTGTTACTTAGTTCTGCATCTGCTGAGGTCCCCCTGACTGTGCAAATGTGTGCACAGACCCACGTACAGAATCTGGGTCTGCATGTTTGTGACGCCATAAGCGTGGCATCCTCCGAGATGGAAAACATGGCCATGGGTGGGTGAGCCATATAACAGCACAGAACTGAGCTCGGGCAGTCGGACCTGGGAGGTGAGCGGCTTCCTCTGAGCTTTGGCCTTTCTCTGAAACAAAAGAAAAAAAATCCTTCAATGTCTATTTTTTACTTAATAGCTAAGGAAAGTCAAAGATATAATTTCTAAAAATTAACAATAGAGGCAATCTAAGCAGTAATGTAATCAGGGAGAAATTTCTATTGTACTTGGAGCTGAAATCTTTACTCACTGGAAGTTGAGAACAAAACTCCTGTGGCTACAAGATGGGCCAAAAATTTCACTCCAAACCTAGGATTTCTTGTTGCCTCATCTTCTTGCATCAAATGTTGTCAGGTAGTGTGTTTCTTTCTGTTCCAGTGCACAGCCCTAATTCTACTCTGCAGCGTTTCAAGGCTCTAACATTGTAAAATGTAGGTTCAAACACGATCTTTTTCCATAGGAATGTGTTAAACAGGCCATGAAAAGCCAGCATGATCAAAAGATGTTCTACGAAGTATTGATATTTCACTGCTTCTTACCTTGAGCTTCTTCAGTAATTCACCATATCAGAAATACAATATTTGTAAGTTCTTTTTCATAAAGGTCTTTATGGGTTTGGAAATTTAAACACCGCGAAGCTGAAGTTGAATTGGAAACCAAAAGTCTCTAAGCTTGTACATCTTAGAAAAAAAAAATTCAATTAAGTGGGATTTTAGCTGTTTCAATAAAATTGGACTCTCCCTTTTCAAGATAAGGGTCCTATAGAGCTGAAGCAACCTTTATGTGGCAGGAATATCCACTTCTACTAAACGTATAATCCTAGCTCAGGATACAATACACACAACAGGAAATCAATGTATAGTAGAATCAATTTGAAAATATAAAATAAACTAATATATGAGTGGAAAATTGACTTCCTATGGATTAAAAGCAGCACAAATGGTAGAAAAATCTGGCTTTTTAACAGGATGAGGTGGGTGGTAATAATAATGCAACTGATTAACTAGCTGGACTCAAGCTGCTGTGTGTGCACATAGATTTTTTTTTTCCTTTGGTAAAAGGATTCAAAGAGGAAATAATTTATTGGTGCACTTTGCTCAGTGTTTGTCATTGAAAGGATGCAAAGTGTGTACAGCACCATGAAAAAAGGGAAAAAGTAAAAGATACAGAATGTATTATTTAAAATATCAGCACCATAAACAGTGTAGGATTACTGCAGCGATCCCATTATAGCTGTGGGGATATATAAATGCTTCCATTACGATTATCATTCAGGAGTTTATAAGTCAGCCATTGAGATTTTTATTTTTTAAGGGAATTTAATGTTTGTGTAATGTGTTATACTGGCAGTCTAGAAGCTGGAAGATGCTTATTTGCTGCCAGAACAGATACAATCAGACATAGAAGGAAAGCAGCTCCCAGTTTGCCCAGTGCCATCCTTAACCCTGCCATCGACAGGTCTTGCAACATCTGATGCGTCAGGTCTTTTTTGGTCATTGGTACCTCTCTGCTGATTGCTCTCCAGGAAAACGAAATAGGGACAAAATAAATTGAGACTAGAAAGCTATTCAACATAGGCCATAGACATGAATGTTAGGTTTCTCCATTTTTGACGCAATGCAGAATGGCACCATAAACCTCACGTTTAGGAAAAATTACTATGGTTGGTCACAGGATGGAGAAGAAGAGCAGTCCTCCTCCCTGAAGCTGAGCTGCTGTCTCTTGGGACCCCTCCAAAGCAGAAAGCAGTCCCTGAACTATTGTGTGTCCCTGGACAATGCCTGTTGACTTATGGGGACAAAGTGATCCCAAAATGAGGTATCCAAGTTACTTCAGGTACAAGTTTGGAACCTAACTGGGAAAACATGACACATCAGCAGGCTGCCCAGTACAATGAAATTCAGCTATGATTTCTCCACCTCGCTCAGTTTCACTGGGGAACATTAAATCTATATCATCACTTGATACAGTCAGCATTAATTAAGCTTGCCTACAGCTATGATATAGACAGAGGGACTGCTACAGCTACATAATTTCTATCCGACCACATAATTAAGAACACATTAATTAAGTGGGGCTCAAACCCATATTTAAATATTTATTACATTCCTAAAGCTGCTTCATGACTGGAAATACAGGCAGGAAAGAAGAGAAGACCCAATGAATATGTAGACTTAGCTTGTCCAACTTACTGGCGCATGCATTTCCAGGCTGGTTGTACACAAAAGACCCAAATCTGCTGCATCCTGCAGTGAAGATCCATCTGATGTGATGTGATGCCAGAAGGGGCCACCAGCTCCACATCTAAAAAAGTAATATATCTCCCATAGCCCAGCATTCTGCCAGGAAGACAGAGTCCAGACAGACCCTGGGCAAGGGAAGGCAGGAAGGTATCCAGACAAGCTGCTGTGGGAAACCAAACAGTAAATAAACCCACTGCCAGAAATGTAGCTGCAAGCAGCAGAGCCCCACAGGTCTTTGGGAGAAGATGTGTTGCTTTGCCCAGGAAGGTTATTTTCCTGCAGCCTACATGGCATCTATGCTATTTGTCCCTGAAAAGACTATGTGTGGGGGTGTGGTAACTTCATCTGAATGAATTAAATGAATCCCATATAACATCTTCACACAGACAAGCTCAAAAACCCAGGCGGGAGAGAAGTGTTGAGGGAAGAGGCTGGCAAGAGAAGAAAGCCAGATTGAAAAACAGTGCTAAATAAGGTGTGGACTGGATAGTATACAGTAGTTCTGTCTCTGTGGGTGACCTATTCTGCCTTGGGATCTCCATAAATTGTATGAACACAGCTTCCATCCATGAGTAAAGGACTTGAGCTCACCTGAAACTTGAGTTATGTCCTCATTGGAATATGAGACCAGTGTTGAGGATCAGAAGACCAGAACTCCTAATATAGATTGTATGTCCAAAAAGTGTCTGGACTCAGGTCATAAGACACTCAGTGTCTCACAGCCATGGTAAGTTAATATGAAAGCCCAGTATCGTTTTGATTCTTACAGGACTGGGGTTGAATGGATCGTCACTATCCTGAAATCCTTTATTATTTATATTTTTCTTTTATTTCTCATGTCACAAGGAGGATTTGTGAGCAAAATGAAGCACAAGTGGAAGAAGGAAGGAAGGAAGAAGATTGCTAACACTGGACCAATCCATTGGGGTGGAGTTTCATGGGTTAAAGTTAGAAAGTGTATGGGCATGCAACTTTGCTTCCTGATCCCAGGGTCTGGGCTCAGTCATCAAAAGGTGTGTTTGTGCAGACGAAGTCACAGACTGCGTCAGAGTAGGATCCAGCAGATCACTGAGCTCTTATTGACTAAACGTAATCATGCTGTGAGCAGACCTTTCCTTTAATCTTTGTGTGAACCTCCCACTGATATGTATGGGAAATCTGCTCTGCATAGAGTGGAGCTCTGTTATTTTAGATTAATATCTGATATCATTTAAACTAGAATTCTTTCCTCTCCACAGAATGGTTTAGTACCTCTGACATAAATTCCATGTGTGAGAGCTACAGAAAATGATAGACAGACAATGCATGGGTCTTGCCATCCAGAAGGGGAGTTATTGGGAAGGGTACTTCAGGGTGTTGGAACAGTTATTCTTTAGTGCTAGATTTGTTCTGTCACCTACACCTCATGTAACAAATGGCTACTCCTTTAAACCAATCTTGATGTCAAGAAGAAAGTAGCCCAGATTTTCTTTTGTTTGTAGGATTGCAACATAAACATCCACAGCTTTCAATGATCAAGAAAGTGCCTTGCCATCTGTATTCACTACAACTGGCAGATCATTTTGTACTCAGTAATTCCGTGGCACTTTTCACTTTGCTTTATAAGGGTAGAGGAATCTCTGAAAAAAGGCGTACCCAGCAAATATATATATTTTTAATGAAGACTAAATCTGCTAAACCTTCCAATTGAGAAGTGATGAAAACCCAGCTTGGTATCTTAAACAAGTCAGATAACCAAAAAAACAGTAGAGACTTTTAACACCTTATTAGCTGCATTAAGAATTGTTACTGCAATTGATGTTACAGGATACGTGATGTATTCACATAATGAACTGCTTTTCAGCCATCCTGAAATGTCTCATATGTCAGTCTGGAGGCTGCGATTCTCCAAACAGATAGGAGTAATGAAGGTGTGTCTAGCACTAACTGAGCATGGAGTGCATTTTAAAAAATGAAAACAATAATCATGCTAAATAGGACTGTTGGTTGAAGCCATTAGTATCTATCAGATGAGCTGCAGAAGCATTGACAGAAATAGTTTAATATATTGTCAACGGTGGTTCTAAAGTGTTTCAACCCTGTAGGGTCTGAGAGGCTTCAGGATGCTGGCTGAGCCTTTTATCAGCCTTGTGAGGTCCAGTCCCTTCCCAGGGACAGTGAAGATTAGGATAGGGGAATGCCACCCAAACAGCTCTCAATGGGTTGAGGACTTAGTTGTTACAGTTCCAAAGGAGCTTCTTGTACCTACCTACAGATCCTCCACACCCTCGGTGCACAGCCTGCCTTGGTCACACTGCTTTGTGCCTTCTGCAGCTTTATGAGTGGGGAGAGAGCTCTGTCTGTTGTGTGATGCCTTAGCTGAAGGGGGAACAAGAGCAGAGAAAACGTGGAAAAGCATTGCAGGGAAAACTTGGAGATATTCTTCAGTGCTGAGGACTGCTTCTAGCAGTACTGAAACCTACCTCCTCCCTTCAGATCCGCAGCATTGTACGCCTACATTCTCCTTGGTTTTCTGTAAGAGGTGGGTGATTAAATTGATTACAGGCAAAGACCTGTGTTAAGGAACATGCAGTTCATTGTCGCAGGGAAGGCTTGCGTGGCAATTTATTTTATAGTCACACTGCTAAAACTCGTTATTTCAAGTGTTGATACAGGAAAAAATGT
The DNA here is from genome assembly GCA_013399095.1 of Psophia crepitans. NCBI lineage: Eukaryota > Metazoa > Chordata > Aves > Gruiformes > Psophiidae > Psophia > Psophia crepitans. The sequence continues at coordinate 1,039,579 of VWZZ01007013.1, read as the reverse complement.
TTTGAAGAGGCACATACATCCAAGGAAGGCTTCTCAAGCATGAATATTAATAAAGTCTGAGCTGAGATCTTGGCTGACAGAGCAGTTCTGCTCCATCCATTGCACTGCAACATGTTCTTGAGCCTCAGTTTATCAGCAATAAACTCAGCTTGCCTAATGCCCATGTTAGCATAAGTTGCAGCATTGTACGCATGAGACATATGATAGTGCAGGTCCTGAAAATCATAGTGCTACACTGAAGATAAGGGGTTTTTTTTTGTGTGTGGCTCCTAGCCTGTTTCCCACTCATCAAATGACCCTCCAAAAACAGCTGGTGCATCATGTATGGACCCTGCACTGGGTTAGATGGGAAAAATATTGTTGTGGCTGCCTCTACATCTTGCTGGTGGGTACAAGGTAGAGACAGATCTTGGCAAGATCCATAGTTGAGTCTCCTGGAGGGTTTAATCATCACAGCACAAATAGTGCAATAAGTGTTTTAAAGACACATAGATCAACACCTTCTGAGCCCCAAAGAAGTCAGGGATATGCTCCTGAAAGCCTGACCGCTAGTGTGAATGCCACTGTCTGGGGTTCCTGTCTGGAGGAGTGGGGACAATTTGAGAAGAGCTGGTGGGATCCGATCTGCAACCGCAAAAGCAAGCAGTAACAACAAAATAAAGAGGAGGGGATAGTGAAGGATTTTTGGAAGAGGGATAGCTAGAATAAAAAAGCCCATCAAATGCTTTTAAAGTGTTTGTCCATTATACCTGCCTTACATTTAAATGGTTAAACACACAGGGATTATAGGGTGTTGTGCCAGGGAATGAAATACAAATTTAAATAAAAGCTGCTAAGCTCATAGGAGCCTTTGACCAGCGTCTGGTGGGACCACAGAAGCCCTTACAGCACATTTTTAAATTCAGCCCAATCCAGAGGTTGGGTTAAACACAATTTGAAAAGGTTTCTGAAGAGGAAACAGTATGCAGACTGGCTCTCGAATGAGTGGGAGCAGAGGAATATTACTACTATATTTATTCCAACCTTTATATAATTGTACTCTAATGTATACACATTGTTAGTATTTATTTGTACTGCAGTAGCCCATATGCTGCTGTCATGCACTCGGATCTTATTTTGCTAGCCACTGTACAAACCTATAATAAAAGAAATCCTGCTTTATAGAATTTATATGGCCTCAGCAGATGATTTGTAAATATATTGTTACTATCAGTTCTTTATAGTTCCTCAGTATGGTTATAAGCACTTACAGAAATTTCTATGAAGAAAGGAAATAAGTCTTAGTACAAGTTGGCATTCATCCGTGAAGATTTAGTTACCTAATTCATAAACATTTAGTAAATATGAATTAATCTTGACATGGTGGATTTTGTGCTGAATTAAATAGTCATACTTACAGTCTATAATGCACTAGGACAATAGGTAAATTAGTCCTTCATTAAAAAATCATGAAGGAAAATGCATAATCTGCAGCAATGCCCAGAGGAAAAATTACAGTTACTTAAAATAAAACCACTATTGTTAGCAAATTTGTAGAGGTTGTTTTTCAGTTTGGGGTTTTTTTTTTTATTTTTTTCAAACAGTGTTATGGATCTCCTTGTGTATTTTCTCTATCATGAGATTTCCAGTTGAGAGTATTAACTAAATACCCAGGGTTTAATTGGAAATCAGAGGTAGAAAAACTGTAAATCTCCTTTCAGTCATTTGTCTCTGCACTGCCGGCTTCTCAGCAGCAGACGAAACAGTATGTGCTTTTACATCTGATTAATGCTAACGAAAGCTGTGATTAAAACATCCTTGAATTCTTCTGTCATACAGCACAATTTAAAATTGTGAATTATCCTTCAAAACAGCACAAGTGGTGCAACCGCACATTAGCATAACAGCAAACCTTATTTACACAAGCACAAATGTTGTGTAAATTGGCCTTTAAGTGGGTTTTAAATGGCAATCACTTGGTAGGTGTTTTGAGAACTGCTAAATAAAAAAAAGTAGCTATAGTGCAATATTTTACAAATGAATACTTTTAATGGGCCTATTTTCAATTGAATTGACTATTAAAACAATGAAGGCAGAAAATGACAACAGTTATTTAATCTGGGATGCAATATAAATACTGGAACAGTTTTGAATTGTTCAGCATCTTGTAGCAGAAAGTATTTGTGAAAGTCAAGTGGTTATTAAGCTTTCGAAGTCCCTGCTTTGCCTTTCTACCATGCGCAGTCGTAGGCTTGGGGACATCCACAGCTAAGGGGCAACAGGGATTCAAACGGAGAGTGCCTCTTACAATTTTCGCAGAGCGTAGGCAGGACTGGTTTATTACTCTTCATGCTGAGGAATTGCTCTCAGCAGCTTCAGAAGGAAAGGGCTCTGGAGTGGAAACCCTGCAGGTCCGTTCCTTGCAGCTGCCCTGCTGAACCTGAGCCCTTCAGGATCACGCCTTCCTGAAAAGCCCCAGTCGTGTTATATTATGTGTAAGTCTTCAGCAGGACAGGAAGAGAGAGTTTTTTCCTCTCTGCTCTTACTTTTGCCCTGCATTTTGTTTGTAGGAGTGCCTTAAATGCTGCACCAAAATCGAGGCCATGGTCTAGGGAGAGCTACAAACATGAACATGGAGACGGTTCCCATCCTAAGGAAATGTCTCTAATTGTCAGTCTCATCTCTGTGAATGTGTCTGGGTGACAGACGTGGTGCTGGTAGGTGACAGCAAAACCCCTGGTGCAACTACGTGCAGTCCACTGGCAAGTGTGCAAGAATGGCAAGGGTGCAAGAGGCCAACACAGGGACATGAGCTTATATTGATGTGTGGGTTTTATTTGTTGTGCTGAACAGATGAGTGGTACATGGCTTGCCAGGTCAGACTGTTTTGGTGGTGGCAAAGCTCAGTTAAGAACTTTGGTCATCCTCTGTTCTGAGACCTGTTCACTCCAGTCTTTCATAGTAACCTAGCTGCTTAATTTTTGTGGGCAAAGTGGGGACTGAAGGAAACGAGAGGAGAGGAGAGGAGAGGAAAATAGAATAGGATAGGATAGGATAGGATAGGATAGGATAGGATAGGATAGGATAGGATAGGATAGGATAGGATGGGATGGGATAGGATGGGATAGGATGGGATAGGATGGGATAGGATGGGATGACATAAGGTGGGATAGAATGGGATAGGATGGGACAGAATAGTTCAGTTGGAAGGGACCTACAATCATCTAGTCCAACTCCCCACTGGAAAGTGTGTGAGGGTACGAGATGAAGCCTACCACAACTAGGGCAAAGTAAGTGAACATCAAGTTTAACATCATCCATAGTGTTGAATCTACATTTTCCTCTGAAATACTCCCAGTTTAAATTGACCTTTCTTGGAAGAAGCAGGTTGGTCCCAGGACACTAGACAGAGCCTTGTTTCCCAAAGGAAAAAAAAAAAAGAAAGCCTGTTCTGAACCTCAGCCAGAAACTCAGTGGTGATTAATGATTAATACACCAGAAACTGCAATTTGGTACCAAGCCAGAGAATAAAGTGATTCTACCTGGAGAGAGAGGAGAAAGCTGCAGCTGAACAGTAGTGCGGATGGCTGATGCAGGGAGCAGGTTCCCAGCCCCTCTGAGGGATCTGCTATGTTGTGTGCCTCTTGGGTGCACATAAGGAGTTTGTCCTGGGTCAGAATGGGGCTTAGCTGACTCAAAACTGAGGGTTTTTTCCTTTGATTTTCAACTAAATTCTGCAAAGAAATGGTGATTAGCTATGTTACGTGTTGAAATGTGCTCCTCCCTGAGCTGAAGTTCACAGCAAAGGGCATGGGCAAACAGCTCAGGGTGCAGAGCTCTGTTGGTGGGACAGTGGATGCCGGTCTGTGGTATCTTAAACGGCAAATTGAAACTGGATCCGTTTGCATTTTGAATTCAGCTGATGAAGCGAGTCTTCCAAAACTACTGTCAAATATCTGGTATCAATTTTAAGGAGCGAGATGAGGAAACAAGAAGAGATGTGATTTTCTCTTCTTTTTCAAACAGCAATTATTTTGCCTGTATACTCTGGATCATCCACTGCAATTACACAAAGCCTAAAACTTGTGTGAAATTAGAAACATGATTGTCGTAGGCTTCATTCTCCGCACCGTAGGAACAGGCAGCTCGCAATCAGCCCTGGTATATAAAACCTGTTTACCAGATTGATGTTTAGAGGCTTTATGCTGTTGTATTCAAGCTAATATTTCAACTGATTCTAATCTGCTCGGATTCATATCCCTAGTGGTTTCTCACAGATGAAGGATTTGAATGAATCAGGCACTAATCAGTCCCTGATAAGATTTGGTGATGTTTGTCCTATATTTGGCATTATGCATTCTTTTTGTTTGTAATCTGTGCCTTTATACTCAGTTGTCTCTTATTTTTTCTTTTTTTTTAGATTTTATTTACAACCTTCATTTTCTCTTCTGTTTCTCCCTTAGTGCCATCAAGACTTGCACTAATAGTTATTTAGATTCATTTAATTCTGGGACATAGGCACATGCTAATTTCTGCTGTAGTGGTTTCTGACTTACCATCCATCAGCTGATCATTTCTCCCTCTGCTCCAAGAAGTTTTCACTTGCAGTGAGAGTGCTCCTGCATTATTTCAGTGAAAAGTGAACCACCACAGACCACCTTTATTCTAGCAAAGTCCTTATGGCTGTTATACTTCTCCTTCACTATCGCTTTCCTAAGTGCTACTTTATGTTCATTCTGGTCTCAACATATCCAAATTTTAAACACAGTATTTTTTTAGTGTGTGGACATATCCACAAATTCTAAGTTAAAAATGGCTCACCCCTAGTAAAACTATAGATTTTGCACCAAACACGTGGAAACCGGATTGTTCCAAAGTAAAAATAATTACTTTGTCAAAAGTAAAATGAGATAAAGGGGTAAAGTGATGACATTTTTACTTGGAGTTCTGGGAAACAAAGCTGGAAAATGCAGCACAGCTCCAGTTTTGCAGTAGTGCAGGGTAGTCAGCGCAGGCAACCTGCCTCCAGTCCACTCAGTGCTGATGAGGTGAGAACTGGTCACTACTGATACCTTGAATTTGCGTTTTGCTTTGGAAATCGGCACATCTTGAATGTGGTTTCTTAGGCTGTTAACATATTGGAGACTTCTTTGGGATAGTGTGGGAAGGACCTCCTGGTCCTACTTTGAAGGTGCTCTCCTATTGTCATGTGCAGTTTTCAGTTAACGCTGCCTTTTTCAGATGTACTAAGAGGTTTTTTGCAGTTTTGGTATTTGAATCATCCAGCTTTCCATGGTATGGAACCTGTGAGTTTATCAATTCAGTCATGTCATTGTAGTAACCAGATCTCTGCCGTCACTCACAATTGCAAGAGTTTTTATGATCACAGAGTATACTATCCTATGTGTTGTACCCAACTTTATCCAGCCATCTTGGGGTGGAAGCTACAAAATAACTGAAATTCTTTGCTCATTTTTTGCTGTCCATACTTTCATGCTTGTCCTCCAAAGCAACTTGAATTTGGGGGAATCACCTGGATAGAAACCACAGAAAGAGAAGAACCCTAAAGCACCAACTGAAAGAAGGCAGAGATGACAGTAATACCCTAATCTACCAAGCGAATACAGAAAAAGGAAGAACCCAAAATATTTTCTTGTACTACATGCAGTTCTGTTTTGAAAAGTAAATGGCTTGCAATTTAGCTGTCCTCCATGACTTCCAGGCCAAATGTGCAGAATTTACAAATGAAAATATGACTTCTCTAACTTCAGTGTGTTTTGCTTTACTGTGGAACTCAAACTTGTGCTTTCAGCTCTTTTTTGTGCTCAGATATCTCAGTAAGGAAGACAATACAGACTGACGGCTGACTGTTTTGCTGGGGACACAGAAGACAGACACAATTCAGCTTGATGTTCTGCATCTTTGCAGACCCTCCCACACTAACAGAGGTAGCAGGTCATTTGGGCCATAGGATGAAATCGGTTCTCTCCCTGACGAATATGTGTGACTCTGAATTGGTCACAAGCGTATCCATGTCCAACATCAGCTGTACTCCCTGCTCGCTTATCAGCATATAAATGCTGCACATCCTAGCCCTTCTGTCATCCAAGGAGAGGAGGTGGGACAACATCTTGCCTTCCTCAGACAGCCAAGCAGGCGCTCATCGCTATAAACTCAGAAAGAGAATGGTATTGATTTTACACAGCGCTGGACTGGAGAAGACCTAAGGCCAGCAGGGACAAAAAAGAAGGCTGCACTTCTGGTTGCAGTCACAGAAATATTTGATAGTGCTCTAAGGAACAGAAGCAGATCCCTTTGGCTCACGGTTTTCGATGTCTGCACATGCACATAGCAATGAGAATGTCAAAAGCCCCACCTGGATGCTGCACGCAGCAAGATCAGCCTTCAAAGACAATGAAAGGGGATCCTCTCTGAAGCATACCACAGTCAACCAGGTCATGTAGTCTTTATCATAAACTATCATAAATAAATATTCCTTCTGAAAGCCCTTTGATTCCCTCTCTGACTTCTCCCACTTGAGGGCTACTCCCAAATCTCACACCTCTGATGGTAAATTTCTTCTAATTTCCAGTCTAAATTTATTTATGGCCAATTCAAATTTTATTATTTGAATATTATTTATTCATATGCATTTGCTGTTGTGCCAACTTTATCTTTTAGCTTAAATAGGTTTTCTACCTGCTGGAGAAGATGCCCCTTTGATATATTTATAGGGAGAACTATATCACATATCAGCCTTCATTTTGCTAGGCTAAGCAAGCAAAGCACTCTTAAAATGAAAGGCCTCCACTTCTCAAGATATCTTCATAATTTTTCTTTGCCTCTTTTCAGTGTGAACTCATCTTTCCCGCATGTGGTTTTTGGAATTATATTCCTTTTTTAATGTAAAGTCTAGTGCTGGGTCCATACATCCAATATTTCCTTAGTTCTGCTTAAAATATGTTCTCTGATGCAGTCTAGAATCATATTTGATTGCTTTGATCAGCAAATCATAAGAGCTAACATGGGCAATCACACTGTCAATTGTGCTGTGATAATTTTCCTTCAGGTCTTTCTCCTCCCACCTTAATTCCATCTGAGGATCTTCCTCTTTGTAGCAGAAATTCTTGATGACAACGTTGCATTTTGGACTGTTTCAGGCAGGTCTCTGCATGGTATTCCAGACATTCTCCATATGAAAAGTTTTCCCAACTTTGTGTCAGCAGCAAATTTTTACCATATGGGCCAAGCCTACGAATGAAATCCAAGAGCCAATAAAGGACTTGGGTACCTACGCTTAAACGCTTCAGTGCGTAATAGTTTAGGTGTCCAGCCCTTGGTGCATGTTCCAGCTCTCGGAAAGGACCTGTACATTCTCGGACAGGGCATAAGGAGAGCCTGGGCACCTTAAAATGCAAACTCGGAAGGACTCATGCTGAATAAGTGCCAAGAATAAGCAGAGATTCAGTATCACAGGTGCTTTTTTACCCAGTCTCCAAATGCCACTGAAGTCAAGGCATATGCCTAGATTAGAAATGCAGATGTCTACTGAGCCCACAAGCTATTTAGGGTCAGGTAGCTGCAAAACGTGAGGTGAGAAGATAGATTACAATATTGGACATGGACACTCTAAGTCATCTTCTCAGTCTTTTATCAGACCCCTGTTGGAGCTGCTTGAAAATAATAAATAAATGTAGTCCCAAGCCCAAAGCAGAAATTCTGTGTCCCTGCATTTATCAGGAATGAACTTCACTCAGTCTGTTCCTCTGCTGACTCCAACACCGTTAAGAGACCTTCTGTCATGATCAAGAGTCCCCAGCACCATACCAGCAAGCTGGCCAAACTCTAACGCTTAAAAAAAGATCAATACTACTGCTAACAGCAACAACCATAATAGTAGCAATAATAGATCCATCAAAGAAGAAATTAAATCTGACTTGCTCCATTTTTTAAGTATCTCCTCAGTGAAATCTGTGCTTTTCCTCCAAATTCACCCCAGTGGAAAGATCCCGAGTTCAGTCTTCCAGCAAAGCGGCTCATCCACCCTTAAGCTCACACAGAGAGCAATCTCACTTTACAACTGAGGTTAATCGGTCATGGCTGATGAGCTTTGTTTAATGAAGGGCCATTTATATAGTGCCCTTTTGATAAAGGCTCTACATTTTAGCATTCAAGAGAAGGTAAAAGGAGGAAATAAAAAGACACAAGAGGGGTTAATGCCAAGGGACTTGTCTGTCTGCTTTTGCTTTCCCAAATAAGTACTATAGATTGAAGATTTGTTTCTGGAAGATTTATTATTACTGCCTTTACTGCATGTGCTTACTTTCTCAGCCCTCAGGTGTAAAAATGGGCTTTCAAGCAGCTGCCCAGAAACTTGCAGCAGTCTGCCTTTGGTCTGAGCAGCAGCAGCTGCTTGAGATGAACGCATCAAAAATTAACTGGCCAGGCTGCGCATCTCCGATCCGAACCCATCTCTAAAATTCTCAGTACTGTCCCACTGCTTTATCCTCTAAAATAATCTGAGGTCAGGGTCTTAATCACCCATTTTTACTATGCTGCTAATGCAGCTTTTAAATTGTAGTCCTGTTTGCTTTTTCCTGTCGTGCTGAAAGCAAAATAAAAATAATTAAAAAAGGAACTTTGCTTCCCCTGTTCTGTGCTGGTACCCAGTGCTACCTGGCAGACCTTTAAAGTGTCGATTCTGCATGACTAATTGATTGCTTCAGCTGGGGTTAATTAATTAATTAGTACCAGAGCTGCATTAAAGATTGGAGGCATTCAGAACTCCCATAATGGACGTGAGCTTTATTAGTACATAAAATGAGTGTTTAAAATCCACACAGCAACTAATATGCTCTTGAGGCTTTCATTAAACAAACCTATAAAATTACTTGCTTCATTATGTATTTTAGTTACTTTCTTCACATTGTACGGTATCTCTTCACCTTTTTCTTTTGCCAGCCAGTTTTAAGTGCCTATTTGAAATCAATTTCTCTAATAATGGGCTTAATGAGCTCATCAATTAAGGCTGCCATAATGGAATGTAACTGTGTGGTTTCAGTTATCAGTTAAACTCTGGAACTAATTTCCATGCTTCATCTATCAAAAATGATTGGCTAATATTGTTTAGCTTCTGCTTTAGGACGATAGGGAGACCTCGGGCCCTTCTTCACTAATGTCCGAAGGGATGAATTTCTTCTTGGAGAAGCAGAAAGGGAGGGAGGCGAGGTGGGATGGAAAGAACAATGAGCGGAGAGATTTGGGCCCCTATCTGGATCTGGAGGAAGTGTGATCCTGTATTTCAATGCCAGCATGGTAATTAGTAGTAATGGATTACATTTTCAGACGTATTAGATAAAATGATCGTTCCACATGAAAAATCCCATTATGAGTTTCTTTCCTCTCGCTCCCGCTGTCTCTCTCCTGCTTTTGCTCGCTCTCTCTATTTTAATAACCACTGCCCTTTTCCGTGACCCCTTTAAATAATGGTATAAATGGTCAATAGACCTAAACATATAAATATTTCTTTAAAACAATGCCCCCACATTTATAGCAGCCAAACGTGAATTTTGGGAAGTGCTTTCTCTGTACAGGAAAGAATAAATACCTTGCCAAACACAAAAATCTATTGAGCCAAGAAAAACTCTACAAATAAATGGAGTGTGAAAAAATACCTTTTTTTTTTAAAAACATACTCTTAAAAAGCAGAGAAACCTGAAAAATCACAGGTTTTAATCCCTGTTGGTTTAATTAATGAATACTAGGAACATTTCTCTCTTCTTGCTGTTCAGATTAGATGTGTTCAGGTTAGTGTGCTATAAAATTTCTAGCTGCTGGTGGGATTTTACTGGTTCTCAGACATACTCAAAACTTTCCAGGTTAAGAGTAACAAAATTTGTCTCACAATCAGGACTGAAATGTTAGAAATCTCTTTAGATATCAGAAGCCTTGTAAGTGTGACCCCTGTTGTGGTTACATTTATTCCTCTTACAGTGGCATCCGGCCATTCTAGGCATGTTCCTGGCATTTGTAAGGGGTGAAGGCCACGTTTTAGAGGGAGAAAGGCAGGGTGGAGGTTGGCTGAAGGGGAACATCAGGGATTTTTTTAATACAGGTCCCTTTAGATTCAATATAATGGGACCACTCTTCAAGTAAGTGACTTGAAACCAAAGGCACTATGCGAGGGAGAAGATTGCAATTAGGTTGCTACTTCTGTTTTTAAGGCACGAAAATCCACGTTGGTGGAATATTTATCCAATAAAACTCACAACCAGAGAAGCGTGTGAACGTCACAAATGCCAGCCCAGAAATGGCCCAACTGAGAAATATTCTTCAAGCTTTGCTTAAGAGAGGCCAGGACAAAAGATGGCTTTAAGCGGGTTATCAGCTAGAGCAAACGCAAGGGGGTCTTGAAGGGACAGTGGAATTTTGGGAAGGTTTCCTTCTCAAAGGGAGCCATTATTATCCGGCTGTTGCTCTGCAAGTGATTTTGTAATTGATTGTGCATTAATTTTCTGTCTCTGATCCTGCACCACTGCTCACAGTTGACACTACTGTGAAGTGTGTGTTATTTTTATCCAGTAAACTTTCCTCTCATGAATAAAATTAAGACCTCAAAGACTCTTCTTACAGAGTAGTAGAAATTGTAGTAAAGCAAATAAAATTAATTTGCAGACTTGTTTATAATGACGAAGTTCAAATAGCCAAGATGTACAGTATGAGAGGTTGAACTCTTTCGTAAATTCAGAAATAATTCTAGTTTTCTAGAAAATAAGATCATTTTTAAGCTTAGGTATGATAATTTCATACGTGTTGTATGTTTTTCATTTTAAGTTAGACTTTACAGACAGCTATGAAAATGGGACGTTGACAAAGAAGATTTCAAATAAACAAACTCTAAAGAGGTCTTTTTTTTTGTGCATTTGAAACGTTTTTATGACTTGTAAGATCTGCAAGAAAAGCTCAAAGAGATAATAGTGAAGGGAGAGCTTCACATTGGGATGACAAAGCTTAGAAAGCCCAACATTTCTCAAGATGTTTAAAAAACAAAGCAGGAATCCTTTAGTTACATGTTATACATCACAGAGGGACTAAGAGAGGCTTAAGCTCAATTTTCTTTACCAGTTGGGATGATTTTAATGTTGCTGATGTAATGTAGCTATAACACTTGTAAAGCAAATGTTATTCTAGTGCTGCAATTTATAAAATCGCAGACAAAGAGAAATGCAAGTGATAGACATGAAGAACAGTTGTACAGTTAAATCCCATGCTCTGGACTCTGATTTAGCTCCTCATTCTTTTGCAGACTTCCCTGATGATTCAGTCTTTTAAAGTCCTCACTGACTGACTAGTTAATGGGGATGGGGAAAACGCTTGTGCCCCGACTTTGTCTGTCACATGTTTTTAATTCTGATTTCAGGAACATTCCTGTATCTTCTTGGTTTTGCATTTACAAGGCTATCAGGGTCTGAAAATGCAACTGTTCAAGTGCTGCCTCCAACACAACTTGTGTGCCCCTACTTCCCCCCCACCACTGCAAGATGCTTCTGTGAGCTGTGGTTCTCCCCTCCTGCTTCTTGCAGGACATGGGTAGCATGGAGGGGCAGCACACAAGGACCCTGCGATAGGATCAGGCATTTTTGCAAGTCAAGGACCACAGGCAGCAAAGCGTCCTCAAAAGCAGAGATCTTTGGCAAATCCTAGCGATACGAGAGCTGGAGAGAGCTCAGTGAACTTCAGTTGTTTGCTGATGGTTTGTGAGAGCAAGGGCAGAAGAGCATCACCTTTAAACCTAATTTAGGGCACACATTGGCCTGGGTTCTGCTGTACCCACCCAATAGTCTTCAACTTTCATTTTTTTAGTGAAAGAAGATGATTTGTAAGCAATTGCAAAGAAGATAGCAGGCTTATTCTACATCCTTGATGGCTTTTCTTTTTTTTCTTTCTTCTAAAATAGTATTGCTATTATTAGAAGGCATTCAAAACAGCGAGATGGTGTCACTGTCCACCAAGGTTTCATTCTCTGTGCTTAGATATGTGCTATACCTTTGTCACAGGATAAGAGAAAGGGAACGTGGCAGGCCTTGAAACTGTACATGAAAGGGCTCTAAATAGTAATAATAGGTATTTTTTAAAGTCTATCTTTAAGGGTTGAGTGGGCTCTGTGTGCCCTATTTACGCCTTTTTAATTCTTGAACAATAGCTGTGGGGTTTCTTTCGCTGCAGCACAGGAGCGAGGTTAAACATTATTTCTGTAACAGCCTTTTGTTTCCAGCTCCCATGGAGAGAGGGGGAAAAAATTGAGATAAAGAAGTGTTATTAAAATTGTGACACACGGCTCTGGGAGTACGTTAAGGATAGAAGGAGCCAGGACGTCAGGAAAGAAATAATGAAATGCAAAAATCACCCAGACTGACAATTGGGAGCCTATGTAGCAGCTTAGCCTGTTGGTCCAAGGCTATTTGTCATAATCAGCGGCACTTTTCTCATTAGCAAAAAGCCATTACCAGTGGACTTTATCAGCAGCTGTGAGTTATCAAGGGGCACACAGCAATCCTAGCGTGTAGTCGTGGGGTTCAGCCGGGGTCCGGCTGCTTTAATAAGCCGCCAACTGTTTCCCCAAGTTCCCAGTCAGGTGTCACTGCCATTCCTGGTGAAGCAGCCGAGTGCGGGCTATTAACCACCTCCCTCCGGTGCCTTCCGACTCCCCCAGAATGGGGGGGCACAGCCTCTCCTCCATCTTTTTGCTTTCCCCTACCCTCCCCATCAACTGAGGGGCCAACTGGGATAAGCCTTCCCTACTTGCCCAGACCAGTCCTTCCCTTCTTCTCTTCTCTTCTTTTCCATGTCTCCAAGCTCGCTTTGCCCACTGCAGCTTCTTCAGTCTCCTTGCACAGACCAAGCTGTTCTCTTTCTAGCTCCTTCTTCTCCTTCTGCTTTCCATAGTGAACAAAGGCCAATCTGCTCCTTTCTCTTCCATCTCCACTGCCGAGTGCTTGGAAATTCAACCAGGGAAAGTGTAGAGTCTTGCACCTGGGAAAGAAGAATCCCATGTGTTGGTATAGGTTGGGGGCTGACCTGCTGGAGAGCAGTGTAGGGGAAAGGAGACCTGGGGGTCCTGGTGGACAGGGGGATGACCATGAGCCAGCAATGTGCCCTGGTGGCCAGGAAGGCCAATGGCATCCTGGGGTTCATTAGAAGGGCTGTGGTCAGTAGGTCGAGGAAGGTCCTCCTCCCCCTCTATTCTGCATTGGTCAGGCCGCATCTGGAGTACTGCATCCAGTTCTGGGCCCCTCAGCTCAAGAAGGACAGGGAACTGCTAGAGAGAGTCCAGCACAGAGCCACGAAGATGATCAAGGGAGTGGAACATCTCCCTTATGAGGAAAGGCTGAGGGAGCTGGGTCTCTTTAGCTTGGAGAAGAGGAGGATGAGGGATGACCTTATCAATGTTTATAAGTATGTTAAGGGTGAGCGTCGGGAAGACGGAGCCAGGCTCTTCTCCGTGTCATTAAGCAATAGGACAAGGGGCAATGGGTCCAAGCTGGAGCATAGGAGGTTCCGGGTTAATGTAAGGAAAAACTTTTTCACTGTGAGGGTGACAGAGCACTGGAACAGGCTGCCCAGAGAGGTTGTGGAGTCTCCTTCTCTGGAGACGTTCAAAACCCAGCTGGACACGTTCCTGAGTGATGTACTCTAGGTGGTCCTGCCTTGGCAGAGGGGTTGGACTAGATGATCTTTCAAGGTCCCTTCCAACCTGTACGATTCTGTGATTCTGTGACATGCTGTCCCATTCCTACACATCAACAGTACAGGTTGCATTTTAGAGGAGCGCCTCCAAACTTGCTCTGACCTGCCGTGAGTCTGCTGATGTAACATAGCAACCAGCCTGCGTCTGAGCTCAGACTGAGATTTTCCTCTCTGCTCTGCGTTCGGCTTCGTCTGTCAGACAGATAGTCCTACCATACCCTCTTAAGCCATATTTAGACATTTCTTTTCTATAAGTACTCTCCGTTGTCTCCATGGCACATGGAATTGAGCAGAGATGAGCTGGTGTTATGGTTTAACACCAGCCAGCAGCTAAGCACCACACAGCTGCTTGCTCACTCCCCAACCCAGGAGGATGGAAGGGAAGAGAGTTGGAAGGGTGAAAGTGAGAAAACTCATTGAGTTGAGATAAGAACAGTTTAGTAATTGAAATAAAATGATAACTAAAACATCCCTGAATTATCAACACTGTTTCCAGCACAAATCCAAAACCAGCTACTATGAAGAAAATTAACTCTACCCCAGCCAAAACCAGCACAGTTGGGCACGTGCCTGCACCAGCTCCTGTGCTGGGAACAGTGGCATGGGCAGCCCCCAGGCTGGGAGAACTGGAGTTCAGCTCCAGCCTGGTGGAACTGCCTGTGCACACAGGCACCCTTGCTTGGATAGACACATCCAGGGAGAGAAAGGAATGTGTTTAACAACTCCATGAGGTACAGCAAAGGTGTCCTTTTATCCCAAGCAGGAGAAAACACCTTTTTTTTTTCCTTCCCCTCCTGTTTTCAAATGCAAATAATACAAATATTTTGCTTCTTAAGCTGCTGGTGGGACCTTCCTCTGAATAGAAGGAAAATGAAAGCAGTTCAGTGTCAACATATTTCCAGGCTCTTCACCTTCTTCACTGTGGTTGGAGTGGGGAATTTGCTACATTTTAAGAAAACAGCAAATAGTAATTCAGACAATGCACTGGGAGATGAACATGTACATTTGTGTATGGGTGACGGTGCTCAGTGTGCTGCTCCAGTGGAGCCTACTGGAATCATTACAGGTCACGAACTGAAGGATTTGAGCATATACAAATTCTAATGAAGTCAGTGAAGAGACTCTCATTGACTTCAGGAAGCTCTGACAGAGGTGCTAATTGAGGGAAAAAATTAATCTTGCATAGAGCTAAAAATTATAATGGTGCAAACCCCTGCACCTGAAAGAGATAAGGAAATGTGAGATGTTTTAAGCTGATTTAAGAACATCCAAATTTTCCATTCTCTGTTTAAATTGCCTTAGTTATATTAGTTTAAATTTATACACAAGAAAACCTAAGTTATTGATGCTGTTAGAGATGAAAAAACATCTGCAGAGAGCATGGGTAGCAGTAGTGTCACCCTGTGCTGGAGTTCGCCATCTAGATATCTGCACTGGAGATGGCTCACCTGCAGAGTTGCTGGAGAGGCACATCCAGAGCATGGCTTATCAAACCTCTTGTAGGCACCTATGAATTGTGCCACAGATTTGCCGTTGCCCTCCTTGGACTATAACAGGAGCAGACAAACGAGGTTGTTACTGACTTAAATGGTGCCAACAGCTCCATTCATTCAGATGCATCTTGCCCTGCCTGACTCCCACTGCTACCTGTCCTGCATCAACAGATATAAAATTTCAGCAAAATTCTTGAACCTTAACTCAACAAAACACTTGTTTAGTTTTAAAAATATTAATAATCTTCTGGCTTTACGTTAAAGTTATCCCATAAAAAGGTTTTACTGAACCAAGGCAGTGCCACCATACTTTGTTTTGAATGTTTTTGAAAAGGTTATTTGTAAGAAGGTAGTATCATGATTTTTTTTTTAACCAGAACCATTATGCAAGCTAGAAATCCATTCATTACTGTCTCTATTGTGAACGAATATTTGACATATAACATAGGAAGTTTTTACCACCATCGTCCTGTGGTACAGATGGATAAGTCTCTCATTTGGTTTGGAAAAGTACTAAAAACATCACCAGCTTCCAGCTTTCTGAAACTGGGTGGAAAGGCTGAAAGAGCAGACTGCCTTCATGCTCTTTAATTTTTCTTTTCATCTTATATAAGGTCTGTTAAATATTTTTGAGATATTGTCTGAGAGACCACGTTATGATGTATGAGCCTAAACAATGAACTGGATTGCCTCAGTCAAAAAAACCCCTTATAATCAAGCATATGGCAAGTTCTCTCTGGTCTCTGTATTGGTGGTGGTGGGGTACAGGGGGATGGCAGTGCCTGGTATGATGGGAGCAGCTCTTGGCACACAGGTGCCCGAGAAGCATCAAGCAGAAGATGGAGATATCCAAGGAGGGACCACAAGGTGCCTCTAAACATATTAGAGGAGATAACTCCTTCCTTCCTTTCAGATATCTTGAGCAAATATATACAACGAGAAAGTAACTGCTATGTGTTTATACACATGAACTGCACCACAGATAATACATACTCCTTTAAACAGGTCTGCCAATAGCTTGTTCTCTCAGGTAACCCCCACCAAACCAGGGGCTCGATGACTACTGGGCTAGTGAGAAAGGAGTGACAGAGGTCAGAGTATCATGGATATTACAACCCCCGGTATCATCTGTACAGATACAAAACCTTCACTTTTTTCCCCATGCTTTTGGAATTTCTTTTTGCTTTTTACAAGGAAGAATGTGTTACTATGGATATATCACATATATACGTTTTATTATCTAGGATTATAGGGAGAAAGCAGGCTGTTCGTAGTTTGGAAGAGTTGTCAATTTATTTGCACCACAAAGAGCTGAATTATAAGTCCCTGAAACACAAACGAATCAATTCTGCCTCAGCAAGGAACAGCAAATGCCCATTGACTTCTACAGCAGGGGTGAGTGGTTCAGGTGGGAGGGAGGGGAGTGGGCCCCCAGTGTAAAATGCAAATTCAAGCAGATTGCCTCCATTCAAGGGAAGACCAAGTTTTTCTTCTGCTTCGTATTGTGTTGTTCCTTAGCAATTTTTGGTAAAAACACAATGGAGTTGACCTTGGAATCTTTTTTACCTCCAGTACCTTCTAAGATTTGCTATATGAAAGCAAATGCAGTGTGCTGCTTTTAGTGTCAGATTTTTTAAACCTCATTTAAGGCATTTTGTCTAACACTTTCTGCCTTTCAGGTCTGTGCAGTCCTATACTGTTGTTTAATGCAGAGTTTTGTATCCTGGAAAATAAAGGAAGTATCTTCAGGGAAAAACCCTACAGTTTCAATGAAATAATAATAAGTTTACCTTTGAGATGTTTATAAGAAAGAACCTGATCAGTACACGATGTTTATGTCAGCTTGAGTTCTTTACTGTGACTGAGCACAGAAAGTAAATAATCTTATTATTTATCTTGCACGTTGGCCCACTTCAGGACAGACAAATGCATCCTGTAACTGATTAGAAATGGGACGGTAATCTCAGCTGCAAGAATCAGCAAAGGAATTGTTCTCAAGAGACAGAAGCAGAGGGAAAGAACTGGAGGGGAAAATCACTCACTTTTCTTGATCAGTTGTTGTCAAAAAAAAAAAGGTAAGAGAATGATCCTATCACATCTATTCTTTTGGACAGAATTATAACCAAAAAGCTGTGATACTAGAGTTATTAAATATTTCAGATAATAGCCATTGAACCTGCAACCCATTTTATTCTCTCCCTGTGTCTGTTTTTCCATCTTTTTTTCTGAAGATAAATAGAATTCTCAGTAGATTAGAAAAACAGCTCACCTTGTACTTGAATTCCAGCACAGCAATTGCTAATAAGTTTATTATTATTATATTGTACAGACAGCTTGTGCAAAACAATATTTAACTTGGATGAATATAAGTAGAGAATGATAATCTTAGACATTGCTACAAAATAAGATGAAAGGGTCTGAGTAATGGAAATGCTAAAAAAAGCTTAGAAATATCAGTGGAATACAAACAGGAGGGAATATATTATTACACTACACTGCAGAAAATATAAAAGTCTACTTCTCATATTAATAAAAATATCTCATAGAGATAGCAGCACTTAGGTCTGCTCCCAATTCCGCAGTTAAATTTCTGACTTAAACCTGTTTTTAAGTGTTGCTGGTTTTGATCACTGCAATACTCACCAGGAGTGAATTTTCACTGCTGTTCTGCCGTGAATTCTCTGAGAGCAGAACTGTACCAGTACATCAGCAACACAGCTAACAGCATCATGCCTGCCCAGATGCCTGCAGACACTGCCATGCTTTGCCCACATTGGGCATAAATAAGTGGTAGCCTCTATATGAAGCTAAGGGATGTCAATTCAAGAGGCCTGAGTTAATTAAGTGTGACTATAGATAGCTCAGTTTCACCTGTGGGAGGAATAGAGTTAGCATAACAAACAAGCGCATCAGGATGGACCTTGGGAATGAATTCTCCAGTGTCAAAGGCAGTCCATAATTCTAAGAGTACAGTACAAATTAGGACGGAATTTGGTAATTTAGCCTGTCTCCAGAGAAGGCATCACTGTATAGAGCCTTGTGCCAACTGCAGATCAGACTACAAAATAGTACAGTTCTCTTTATGCAATACAAACACTCACGTAGAAACTCCCCCAGCTTTTATGGAAAGATGTTGGACAGTGCAGCTGCTTTTTTTTGGAAGCGCTGAAGCTTCTGCAGGTTCTGTGTGTGTGTGTGTTTGTTCATGCTGCAAGCATCTGTGAGCAGCAATGCTACTTTTGAAAGACAAGTGTTTGTGGATAAACCTGCTCTCAGTAATTTATTCTGCACAAGTTGAATATTGAGAAATTTTGAGAGGCTGTTTTCCTGATGGAGCTGAAGCCATACGAGAACCCCGTTTATAAGAATGACTGAGTGACGCAGAGAGTTTAAGTGACAGTTCATTCTCTTTTAGCCTCCCCTCAGCCAGTCTCAATTTGTAGAGGGAGATGGAAGGGGAAACAGGGAATGAAGTACTGTAAAAAGACAAAAATCACAGACTGTGATTGTGAAAAGAACCATTAGACCATCTAGTCCGTAGACATCCAGGAAAAGGATGCACTACAGGGCCAACTGCCAACAGATTCTCAAGAGTGAAGATGACATTGAGGTCAAGAATCACTACTGCAGGAGAAAGTGGTGATGCAGGAGGGAAAAGTCGAGGTGGAATGGGAGTCTGTCCCTCCTTAACTTTCGTTAATGTTTGTATAGTAGTTGTGTCTACTTTTATTAAAAGTATTACAAAACTATATCCCTTTGGCAGACTTCATGGACATCAGTGCCTAGAACCTAGTTAGATTCTCTTCCAGGTTACTTTTCTCTGAGACCTAAATTCTTGCCCTTGATTTCAGACAGTATCTCTTTTTAGTGTGGATATTGAAACAAGATCAACTACAAAATGAGAAGATTAAGGAGGGAAAAACCAGTAATGTACTTCCCACCCTTTCACATTATACTTAAGCTTATGTGAAATACTCCGGTGTAGCGATGTAAATATTTCAAGTTTCTTCTCATCAGCTGCAGCTCCTTATTTTCCATATTTAGCTTAATGTCCATGAAGTCCTGTTCTGCATGTCACTGCTTGCCCATGGTTTTGTCACCATTTTTGGAAAATCCTGACTGAACTGATAAGGTCACAGAAATTTCTGACAGTTTTGCGAAAACGGGCAGTTAAGGAGGGAAGTAACCCTCTGAGAAAGGGTTCTCTCTTAGACGTAAGGAGATGGACTCACGAGATTTGTCTGGAAAGCCTGTTTCATGAGTCCCATGGAAAACAGTGTTGAATTTTATGTCTAAATTCATCTTCCAGCATCAGGTAAGAGCTTTTGTTCCCATGTGACCTCGGCAAGTCTTAAATATTATGAGGTTTACCACACTTTCTTCCCTAAGGTCTTTTAAAACTTGAGGTTATTTTCAAAGTCATATTATTGTTCAGATTTGTATCATCAGAAAAGTATCTCTAAATAAGCAGAAAATATCTAGTAATTCAAAGCTTTCTACCTTATCCTAAAGTAACTGGCCCAAAAAAAGACCTGCAGATAGCATGCTTGCCACTCCTGCCCATGGGTGTGCCTATGAGAAATGGTCTCAGCCTTCATGTTTATTATTATACATTATTATGCTCAGGTTTGCTTATTTATTTATTTGTGAAAAAAATCATGAAACTGCTTAATCAATGGTGACCGAACAGGCGCAGCTTCCCGAAGAAACAGAAGTGCCTGTACGGTGCAGCGGGGTGCAGCAAGCTCAGTGTGACATGTTAAACCCCCTCTCCTGCCAGAGAAAGCAAGGAGGCTTCAGCAACTTGCAGTTCAGGACCACAAGAAAATAGATAAGCTTTGAACTATTCCCTGAAGGTTAATGGGTTTGGGCACTGGCAGCCCGGTGGGGAACACCAGAATAAAACCCATTCCTCTGAAAATTCCCCACCGCTGCTCTGCAGGCAATCAAACGCAGGATGTGGCAGCATCAGCACATGTTCCCATCTCCCGTCTTGTCACAACGGTGGACAGAAAGAAGTTGTCTTTTAGGTACAGAGATCTTAAACTATTCTAAATGTCTTGCCTAGGCCAAATGGCTTTGGCAGGGGGTTTGCCAGTGTGGTGGGTTGTCCCTGGCTGGAGTCCCAGAGCTGCTCTATCACTCCCCCTCCTTAACTAGACAGGAGAGAAGTAGTATAACGGAAGGCTTGTGGGCCAAGATAAGGACAGGGAGAGATCGTTCACCAATTACCGTCATGGGCAAAACACTCTCAACTTAGAGAGAAATTAATCTAATTTATTACCAAGCAAAACAGACTAGAGCAATGAGAAATAAAGCCAAATCTTTAAATCCCCTCTGCACCCCTCCCTTCTTAACTTCAGTCCCGATCTCTCCCTGCTCCCTCCCAGCAGCACAGGGGGACGGGGGTGGGGGTTACGGTCAGTTGATCACACGTTGTTTCTGCCACTCCTTCCTCCTCAGGGGGAGCACTCCTCACACTCCTCTCCTGCTTCAGCATGGGGTCCCTCCCACAGCAGACAGTCCTCCATGAACTTTACCAATGTGAGTCCTTCCTGTGGGCTGCAGTTCTTCATGAACTGCTCCGGCGTAGGTCTCTCCCACAAGATGCAGCCCTTCAGGGGCAGCCTGCTCCAGCGTGGGTCCCCCATGGGATCACAAGTCCTGCCAGTAAACCTGCTCTAGCCTGGCTCCTCTCTTCACAGGGCCACAGGTCCTGTCAGGAGCTTGCTCCAGTGTGGGCTTCCCATGGGGTCACAGCATCCTTCAGGTGTCTCCACCTGCTCCAGCATCGGGTCCTCCACGGGCTTCAGGTGGAATCTCTACTCCCCATCATCCTTCCTCCATGCGCTGCAGAGGCACAGCCTGACTCAACATTGTCTTCACCACGGGCTGCAGGGGAATCTCTGGAGCACCCCCTGTCCCTCCTTCTGCACTGACCTCTTGGTGTCTGTGGAGTTTCTCACATCTTCTCACTCCTTTCTCTGGCTGCAAAAGCTCCTGCGTAGGATTTTTTTTTTTTTCCCTTCTTAACTCTGTTTTCCCAGAGGCGCTACCACTGTTGCTGAGGGGCTTGGCTTTGGCCAGCGGTGGATCCGTCTTGGAGCCGGCTGGTATTGGCTCTATCAGACAGAGGGGAAACTTCTAGCAGCTTCTTGCAGAAGCCACCCCTGTGCCCCCTGCCCCCCGCTGCCTAAATCTTGCCATGCAAACCCAAAACAGCCAGACACAACTGGCCTGAGGGGGAAGATGCAGTACGTGCTGCTGTCAGGACTGTGGCCGCCCTCGTAGCATGATACGTGCATATGCAAGTTTGAAGTTTTTGAAGAAAGCAGCCTCCATCCCTTGAATAACTTAAACTGCCTCGAAACAGTACAGTCAGTTGGAACAGAGGAGTTGTCAGCCTGAGCCCAGTGAACACCAGCACCCAGTTTCTGGTGATGGCCAAGACCAGCTGCTTATAGGGAGAACTGAGAGCCCAGGTGGAGACCAGTCTTTGTTAGCATAACGTGGGAGAGGACAAGCCTCATCCTAATCTTTAGCAATCAGAAGTGTTTTCAATCCTGAAATATTCAGTTCAACATACCTTCCTATTTTTGTGTCTGTCACTCCAGCTGTACTCTGAATCGTTTTTATTAGCAATATAAAACTAAAATTGTATAAAGTTGATTTAAAAGAATTCTGTATGGCCAAGAGCGCTGTTGTGTTCAGTGCAGGAAAAGAAAAAAAAAAGCCTCCCTTTTTCTTGGGCAGTGAGATAGCTCTCAGAGACACATACCTTATAGAATAGAATAGAATAGAATAGAATAGAATAGAATAGAATAGAATCATTAAGGTTGGAAGTGACCTCAAGGATCATCTAGTCCAACCATCCCCCCACCACCTATTACCCACTAAACCACATCCCTAAGTACCACATCTAACCTTTCCTTAAACACCCTCAGGGATGGTGACTCCACCACCTCCTTAGGCAGCCCGTTCCAATGCCCGACCACCCTTTCCGAGAAATTTCTCCTCATCTCCAACCTGAACCTTCCCTGGCGCAACTTGCAGCCATTTCCCCTTGTCCTGTCACTAGTTATCTGCGAGAAGAGGCCGACCCCCAGCTCACCACAACTTCCTTTCAGGGAGTTGTAGAGGGCAATAAGGTCTGCCCTGAGCCTCCTCTTGTGGGGGAAAAAATAGTAAAGGAATTTCCTCAGAATGGCTACTAGAGCCGTACCCCACTGGAGGTGACAGGAATCTGTCGACAGATGTCCATGCATTTCAGGCAGGCTCTGTGAGACCAGTTAAATGATTCACTAAAGTTCCAGTACTAAATGGTTTAATCATTTCTCTACTGTTCATGTTGAATTTGAGAGTCTAACAGAAATGAAGCAAACAAATGAAAAAGGCGAGGCTGGATCTAACTGATTATTTTCCAAATGGAGCTATCGTTTCAAATGCAAAAAAGGGAACTAAAGCCTGTGGCTATGACAGGGTTAATAGTAAAGACTGCTTCTTTTTTTTTTTTTTTTTTTTTCTGTTTGAAATGGCTCCATGGTTCGAGAATGACTCTTTGCTTCCCCTCTTAATCTGTATTTTACGAGTGAGAAGCTTTGCATTATGCAAATCGTTAGATAGGAACAGGTGACATTTCAGCAAAGAACATGATCAGCGGCCCGGGCCTGGATTGGGCTGCTGATTTATACATTAGTATTTGTCACAAGGATCGCAAGTACTTCAGTCTACATTCTGCAATTTGCTTTTCTATTTTTTCCTCCCCACAATCCTTAAGGTGGAAACTTCATCAAAGTGTTTAAAACACACTGGCCAGACCAAAGGGAGCTGCTTTTGTCCTGGAATTGGGGGTGAAACAGCACAGCCTTGTCTTGGTGACTGTTCGCCGGCATTAATTACCACTGTGTGGTTTAGGCTTGCTGCGGCTTCAGGACCAAGCAGAGCACATCCGTGCAACCCCAGAGCCAGATCCTCTGCGGCAGCGATGAACCCTCTGGTAGTCCGCTGGCCTTACTGCAGAATGGGGACCATCACCAGAAGGACAGCTTGGACTTTCATTTAAACTTTGTGAACCACGTAACTAACAGACATCTTCAGAGCAAAAAATGTGCCACAATGCAACATTTACAGTCTGTTTTTATTTTATCCCCTTCTGGACCTTCTCTAATGGCAGGCAGGCTCAATACGGATTGATTTGCACGTCATGAGATACATTTTGGATTGTAAATTGTTTCTAGAAAAAACTAGGGGAAAAAAGTAGGGGATTTACTGCCATTGAATTTAACATCAGGAACAGTTGATTTTCTTCCTGTCATCTTCTAGTTCTCTGAAGTATTTTGGTTTTTACTTTTACAGTGGTTTTACTCCTCCCCTGCTAAAATTTTAACCTGTGACAGTAACTTAAATCAGGGAACAGGAGAGGTTGCTAAAATGGCCAGAGTGTCATTCAAAAGCAGGTTAAACAACATAGTTCACAGCAGTCTGGCCATGCTCCTCAGCACAGACAGGAGAAGCATGTTTGATGTGAAAAACGTGCTGGTTGTGTGGTGTCTGCCCATCATCCCTGCCTTGCGTGAGAGCCACAGCAGCGGCAATCACAAACACCGCATTTGCCAAATGCAAAATGACAACAAATTTAATCAAATGAAGATTGCTCACACAATTTCACAAGAGTGAAAATACAGTGCAAATATAATCTGTTGTTCTTCTACGCTGTCCCAAGGCACCGGGATAGGGCTGTACCTGCTCCGTGGCACAGCTATCAGCCCCTATGCGCTGGACACATGGGCCCCTGGGACTGACAGGGAGGACACTGATAACAGGTTTGCTGCAAACCAGGGGAGAGAGGGAAGGCAGAGGCACGTCTCTCATCACCTGGTGATTCTGGTGGTGCCTGCTCCTCCCTGTCACTCCCTTGGCCCATCCCATGCAGGGTCGCTCCTTGATTGTGCATCCCTTATTGTGACTTTTTTTTCTCAGCACTCAGCTGAGGCTCTGTGGATGTTCCTGTAAGGTTAATTAATAAAAGACTGGGCTGTGGGAACCTCTTCTCCAGTCTACGTACGAAGGTTGCACTGCATTCTGTCTCCGGTGTATGTCCTTGCTCTCCTCTTTCTTAGTCTGGTCTTTTGGCTATTTCTCTGATGACTACCAGCACAAAATCAATTCCTCTCACCAATTCTTTATGCCCTGGACATTTTACATCTGTTATAAAGGAATCATGTAAGGTCACATGATCAATTTTGGGTTGCATCTTGCCATGCGCTTCTGACATTAATGATTCTTCTGGGTTAAACTTGAATGAGGAGCTAGTTGCATAGCTTCAGAAAGATTTATATTAACACACTGCCATATTTTCTCATTTCTTCTGCTTTCGTATCTATGGAGTGTAAAATGGCATACAAATAAATCATCACAGATGGTCTTCTTTTCTATAACCCTCTCAGGTATGCTGACAATTCACTGTCCATGAAAGCCATGTTTCCCTGAACTTTGGAAACATTTCTGTTTACAAATTTCTTCTTTCAAGATCTAGTATAGACAAACAGCATCAGTCAGGTATAGCATTCAGCATATGGCACGTACCTACCTGCAGTAATGGCCACTAATCCTTCAATGTGATGAGGTTTTATTTGGAGCACCTTGGTTTTTATCTGGAATAATGGCTTAGGTTCCTTCTTAATGTGTTTCCTTATCTCCTTAAGGTAACTTTAGCAAAGATAAAAACGTTCTTCTGAGAATGGCACCAGCCCATAATTCATTCATGTCAGACATCATTACCATTTCTTAATGTCATCCGAATTAAGCTTTAGTTCAATCCAGATGTTCTCAGCTGTGGTCATGGCAATGCCTTTGACATGAGCTTATGCTACAGGTGGTTCTTCCAGTGCTGTGGCCAGCTGTGAAGACTCCTGGTGCTGAGAGCAGTGGGAGCTGCCGTTGGCCGTCCCAAACATGCTCCAGGTACACAGCACTGCCGTGTCTGGTGTAAGTCATGGAAGGTGGCTAGCACAGTCTCCCATACCACTCAAGTAAGGTTTGCTACAGGCATTGGTTTAGAAGTTTGTGAACTTATGAACTACATACCAAAGCTGAAAATCATTTCCTGATGGCAATTAGCACAGTGAGCAGCAGCAGACTCTGAATAAGTCAATCCCATAACATTGGCACAGAACACACCATCGCCATATTTAATGACATCTACCGTGAATGACAATGAATGTTTTCATGGCAATGCTTTATATCAGATATGTTTTTGATTGCCATATCAAATAGTCACAGAGTTTCCCCAGGCTTCACATTCAACCGCATTTCCAGGACTGGGTATCTTACTCCTATCACACTCCCCTCCTATGCTGCGCTATTCCTTTACCATCTTTCCGTTCAGATTTTGTACTACTGTAGTACAAACCATACAAGTTCATAGGGCATTTCTTGAAGACTGGTTAATTTGTGTCCATGCCAATGAGATAACTATGATTATCCTCATTTTACAGGATGGGAAGTTGAGGAAGAAATATGGCAAAATACTTTTTCTGGAAGAAAAATGCCCACATGTATGTAAAGTTATAATTTGCAGTTTTATATATCTTCTTGTATTTATACTCGATAATTAAGGTACTGAGATGCAGATCAAATTGCCTTACCAAACAGAGCCAAAACCTCATCCCAGTTCTCCAGCCTTTTGCTGTAAATGCCGCGGGGAATTCTCCTCAGCTTCTTGATAAGTGGGACTGGCAGTTAAAACATTTATGCCATCTGTGGATTTTTAAACTAACAGGTAAACTACATATCTTGGATCTATTTGTATTATTTCAGACAAGTAAAAGTAAGGCCAAGTTAAGCAAGAACTTTTTCGCTCATATAAATTTAATTTCTGTAGATGTCCCCAGTACAGGATTCTTTTAAAGAGCTCTTTTAATTCCCTCCTTGATTACCTAAGAAAAGATGGATTTTACGTGCTAAGGAATATAAAGATGTGCAAAGCAATGTGCAGTGACCCATTTGATAGTTGTTTTTTTCTTGATAGGTTCTTCTACGCTGACATATACTTGTAATGCAGCTGCCACCAGTCTGCAAGGACACGTATCTTGCTGTCGTCCTGCCTCTGGTCAGCAGTGTCGACTGGGCTGGAGACAGAGTCATCTATCCCCAGTCATTTAAGAGCACAGGGGAGTTGTCTTTTCACGGATGAATACAAGAAAAGTGTTTATGACTGTTACCTACAGGATATTGGTAATACAAGGCAGAATGAGCAAAGCTTGTCATTTGTCAGTCTTAATCTGGAGTGTTACATGGTGGAGGGCACTGCCTGTATATTTGGGGTTGTATTGCCTGAGCAAAGGAATGATGTTGACTTAATTGAAATCATCAATTTCTATCTCAAAACTGTGGATTTCTTAATGTCTTAAAGCAAAACAACAGATCAGATCATGCCTTTTTTTTTTTTTTCCTCAGAAAACCTATGAATTGTAAAAAAAACAGGTAGCAAATTTGGTCCAAATACCGAATTTGTGACAGAGCTTAAAATAAGGAGAAAATATAAGATGGCTAATGACAAGGACCTGTTGGTATCCTTGAATTCATTCAGTGATGAGTGCGCTCAGCACTTCTGCCTGATGCTGTGAACTTTGTGTGAGTGTTGTTCGCTTGTTGATTTTCTATTCACTTGTCTGTTAATACAGATGGATCTGTACTGTAAAGTGAATCATTCTTCTGGATGCTTCATTTATCTAGATTTAGGTCGTATTATGCTTTTTTCAGCCTTCGCATCCTTGGGTTGTCCATAAAAGTTTTGGTTTCCTCCAGTGGTATTTATTTGAAAATATTTTTAATAGAATTTTGGGATTTGGCCTACTCATTGGAAGGAGTCCATACTTAATTCTAAAACATAACTATAGTGCGGAATAAACAAAAGACATTTTGACAGGTGGCTGTGAAGGTGTTTGTTGTTAAAGACAGTGCATTCAGAGTGATCCTACTTCAATGCTTTTATAGTACCTGCCTATTTAAGACTATTGTTGGCAAGAACTTAGTTGCTTATTGCACATTCACGTGAAGACTACATGAAAGATATTTGAAAACAGCAGACAGCAAACTATCCTTTGAACACACAGATGGATGGTTGTCCTTTTAAGTCAAGATACTCCCTGCTGCATTATCTCACAACAGAGAACAGCGTGAGGAATCAAAGCCATTTTTGAGAACTGGAGAAGACAGCAAATGTTGGTTTCCATTGAGACTACCTTAACATTCCAGCATGTGAAAAAAAAATTATAAAATATATGATCCAAAAAACCACTGACCTGGTATATTTTGTCTGTTTCAATCATACAGAACTATGTTCACTACCATGTTGTCTACTAAGTTAATTGGACTTATATTTTGAAATAAAATGTTGGCTAATAGATGAATGGTAATTGCATAAACATCATTATAGATGCAAGAAATGACACATGGAGTCAGGTCTTCAGAGGGAGGGGTTAATGTCTCTTTACTTTCCTACAGAAGTACATATTAACTAGCTGCTTCCTTAGCACCCTAAAAAATGCACAAAGAAAATATTTTTGTCCAAGCAGTTGAGTTATTTCATCATAATAAAAGTGAAAGATGAAACCAGTTTCCAGCCTTGTGGCTATGTTGCGTGTCCTGGTTTAACAGATGTGAAACATGCTTCTGATATTACCTGAAGCGAATAACTGCATAGCATCAGCTGCTGAGCAGTCTTGTATAGGACTGGAAGATTTGTAGAGTCCCCATGGGGTCTCTAAATGCAGAGAGCGTCGTGGGTAGTGTCACGGGTACCCTATGAAGAAAACCTAGCAGGGAGTGCAGAGTGGTGTCTCAGTAAGGTTGGAAGAAAATCAAATTCATTGAGACTCCAACTTTGATTCGTGCTTTTGGGTCCACTCATAATTCAGAGGAATAGTAAATTACATAAATGTGCTAAGTACACAAACACCTTTGCCTTGAAACAGACCAGAATTTATTTTGATATGCTTTGGAATTGGTATCTGGAACTGAAAACTACCACCCCCCCACCCCCCACCCCCCCAACTTCTTCAGCTCTTTACAATTAATCCCAGAAACACAGAAAAGTCAGATCTCCTAAAAAACCTGTCCCTTGGAAGACTTTGCATACATGTGCTAAACAAAAATCCCCAGATAATTTGGAAATAATTAACGCAACTCTGGATGCTGACCCAAATCCCCATACTACGTCAGGTTTATCTGCAATAGGTCTTTTTCCTTCAACCACAGCAGAACAGGAAATCCTGAGGAGGAAATATTGTGCTTGGACCTTCAACTGAACCGTTGGGTTGGATCCCAGGAGCCTCAAATTGCAGAATAGGGGGGAGCGGGAGACAGACAGACATATATGCCTTGTACTTCCATTTTCGTAACAACCACAGTTATCATGGTTCATGTGCTGTTCCTTCCATACCTTTGTTGTAGTCCGCTGCTAGAATGAAAACCACCAAAACTTGTGCTGCCAGAAAGACATGAGCCCCCCAACCTCAATCTGAGATATTAGATGACAGATGAAGATGGCAGTCTCCATTTATCGAAGTCTTGGCTTCCCAGTAGTGTTCCCCTCTGTTCAAATTTGCCTATAGTTCACCTTCTCTGATATTATTTCTATGAGACCTTTTATGGCAAAGGACTTTGGAAGCTATAGACTTTTCTGCAGGTTGGATGATTAAGTGCACAACAGGACTGTGAGGCAGGTGGGAAGCCTGCAGCTAAGCAAAGTGGGGAAACTTTACCCCACAACTTCCAAAACTTAGGTAGGTCAGGTAGAGCTTGGTTTTTAAGGGGTTACCCAAACATCCCTTAGAACAATAGCGAACTAAGTGGTGAGCTGAAAGTGAGGAATTAAACTCATGGTTCCAGGCGTCTTAATAACCCCAATGTGACCTTTAAATCACAGAATTATAAATTAAATATTGCCCCAGAAAGTAAGGAGTTATAATTCTGAAATGGCTTATTTTGCCTTTGCAGAGGTTGCTGAAGATGCATTTTACAGGAGAAGTTCTTGTAACTCATGAATTCTTATACAGATTCCACCTTAAATGGATTTTATCAGACTGTGCACTGGTAAGCTGATGCTAATATTGGCTCCAATAAAGAACAAATCAGTGCCCAACTCGACTCGTCTTATCGCACAGTCAAAACTGATGGCTGAAGAAGTCATAAAGATCCCATTTAATCTCTCGCCTATCTATCACTGTGAATGTCTTTATCCTCTTTGTGCAGTGGTAATATCTGCTCATTATGAAAGCAAAATAGATCTGGCATGAATAAAAGCGGAATGAAGTGCTCACTTTGATTTTGACAGCATGATCAGTGGAAGCAGTAATCTGTGAGAATCAAAAGGGCTAAATTATTCCATAACAGTAATTTGAGGGAACAGCTCAGAGCATACACATCTGCTTTCATATATTGTGACGTGCACTGATAAAACATCCTTCCCAATTTACTCTCTCTGTGCTTGACTAATCTGCAACAGCTCTCACAATGTCTAATCACGCCATCAAAAAGGAGAAGAAGTTCAATTGAGACTCAAATGAAAGAAGATTGGAAAACTATCCTCAATTGAAATTACATTTGTAAATGAGCCATAGTTTTTCTGTTCACAGTGTGTTATGGTAAATCTGCCTGGAGAAGTAGTTATGCTGAAGAACAGCAACGTGTATCTAGATTGTATTTATTCCATTACTGCTCGAGTAAAATTATGGCAGCTTGGAAACCCTGGGGCATGTTTTCAAAACTGATATGCCAAATTCATAGTCAGATTCCTGTAGTATAATTATAGCATCTCTGGCCAGCAGGTTACAGTTATAGGGGTTTTATTTTTACACCTTCCTGTTATAGGAGATTTCTTCCTTTATTTGCAGGCTGGGCCATGGCCATACTTTTCTTACTTTCTTCCTTTGTTTGTTGCATTTTTTGGAGCTGGTTAACCAGGCCTCTAATATACTTTAAACACAAACCCGAAAGTCACTTTGAAGGTGACACAAGGATGTGTCCTGCGGATCCTCATGGACAAAACCATCACCTGAAGCATGTGTGGGCTGGGATAGAATATATGCTGCCCAGATTGAAAGTGAGACAGTCACATTAAAGCCCCTGCACTGGATATTCACCTTCTAGTTGTTGACATGCTTTCCAACACACAGTGTAAATCTCTTCTTCCTAAAACTTATGGGCCTCCTTTCTGATCTTTGTTAATTCAAGTCTATCCTGCGGCACTCTAGCCTATGAGGACATATTGTCACTTCTGCTGGGATCTCACTTCAAGAAGTGTTATCCTTCCCTTAAACCATCTGCTCCTGGAGCCATACGATTTTGTCAGCCAAGGTATTGTATCTCTTGGTCATTTTGATCGGGCTCATACATTACTGAATTGCTTAAAGCTGGCAGCACTGGGTGAAGCCCTGCTGGAAGGATCAGTGACAAGTCTGCCTGATATGCCCATTTTCCTGGTGCAGCCAAAGAAATGGTGATTGCCTCTTCTGTAGACCTGTCATTGGGTTCACTGATGCAGCTCCCCGTATTATGTATTTCTACGATGAGAATGTACCTGCAGATCTGAAAGGGTACAGGTAAGCAAATGATACTGCTGTCAACTCCGCTGATACTGCTTCCTGTTCTGTTACGTGCTTTGGAAAAATGAAAATATTAACCAACAGTGTATATTCATCCCAGGAAACTATGGCTGGACACCTTTCTACAAGTATTTAGGTCCTGGTGAAACCTATGGTAGTCTTACTTGTATAAGAAAAACATGAGTGAGAGCTGCTACCGCTCTTGAACATGCTACTAGAGCAGTTTTAACTTAGCAAAGTAATTCAATGAATTCAGTCTTATTTTTAATCATCTTTTCCTCATTTTTAGCTCATTTTCTGGAAACACTTGAATTAATATCTAGGGCTGGCTTTACCATTACAAGCCTGACTGGTCAGGGGTTTGTTTGGTTTTTTTTTAGTCTGCTCAACAGAAAATTAAGTCTCTGCAAAATTGAAGTAGGTAGTTAGTTAGGAAAGTTTTGAGTTTACTAAGATTTTTTTTTCCATTGGAAAAAATAAAATAAAAATGGTTATTTTGTATAATTTAATTAGATTTTTAATTGAAATATTTTCTTTGGATATGTCTTTGTACAGGAGATGTACTAATGGTCTATTGAGACTATATTTCAACTCTTTCTTGTTCCCATTGCTACTATTTGCTTTATTACTTATCCTAGGATCAACTATCATAGAATCATAGAATCACAGAATATCCCGGTTTGGAAGGGACCCATAAGGACCAACGAGTCCAACTCCTGGCTCCACACAGGACCAGCCCAATCAGAGAAGATGACTGAAAGCATCGTCCAGAAGCTACTTGAACTCAGTCAAGCAACTATAATGTCCTTTCACCTTAAACTTCTTTGATGCATCAGGATAGACCTGTGACCATGGCAAATGTTGGAGAATGTGCTTGAATGAAAGCATATGTGACACCTTTTCCAGTGACTTGCCTCCTGCCGCTTGTTGATTCCTATATGTTCACTACATCTACCATTATACGTGCAGTCCTTGGACAGGCGTTTGAATGTTTTATTGGTCAAAATACTTAGCAAACTTTTGCACGCTGACTAAATAAGTGGCCTGCAATTTTGGTGTAAGAAAATGCATTAGCTGAAACTGATTTTTAAGGATGCATGTTGGGAATATGCGTTAATTAAGTCAGTGAACAGATATAAAATGTGGCAAAAAATGCCATGTAGCTCACACCATCTGTCCAGTCACTACTTAGCAATAAGGTTTGATGAATAAAGAAATAAAGGCTATCCTAGAATTTTGTATAAACTATGGAATTTTATGATTATTTTTTTTAATAATAAAAACAACAGTGTGATACTCTACTTTTGGATATTCTGGCTTTAGTCACTGTTTTAATGATTATTTTTTGTGTTTGTGAATTTTTGACCATCTGAGATATACGACAGCGTATGAATAAGCGTTGTTGATATTCCAATTCGTCAAAATCTAGAAAATACTACTTGATGTTTTAAAGCCAAGGAAATTAGATTAGTAGAGAGGTTTTGCTACCTTCATCTGCAATAAAAAGCTACTTTTAAGGTTCCATTGTAAGGACAGCTGTGTAAATGCACTGTTTCAGAGTATACTCAGTATAACTTAGATGATTTGCCTTACTGGTCGGTGTGTTTTGTGTCAAAAGTTATGCATAATTAACCTTCACTCTTCAAGTACCTCTGCCCACACCCTGCTTTGCCCATTTGACTAGCCACATTAGGTTCAATAGAAGTAATTACACCCTAATTTAGGTTTGTGCCTAAGCATTTGCAGGATCTAAAATGTCAAGATGTTTGAGGAAATGTCATGGTTTTTCGTATGTTTCTGCTCCAGCCCTAATGCATTTTGAAATTTAAAAAAAAAAATAAGAAGAAAGGATGATTTTAATCTGCATGCATAAATTCTCCAAGTTGTCAACATCTCTGTTTCTGGACTGGTTCAAAATTTTAATTTTCTCTTGCCTATTCACACCCAAGGTATTCCAAAGTGACATGTATATCAAGACTTAGCTTAGCATAATTTTTGTCTCTGCCAAAGACCCACGAAGAGACTTTAGGGATAAATGAGTCTGTTACGGTGATTAACAGTACAGTGATGCATACCAGACAACTGACTACAAACTGCTTTAGTTACAGTGCTTGTGTTCATTCCTAATTTTCTGTGTGGAGAGACAGATTCAGGGATGAAGCAGAGGACTAAACAGGTTTATGCCTATTGGCTTGGAGAATAAGGAAAGAAAATCCAACATATGCTGGTAAAATCCTGGCTACCTCTCCTGGCAGTGTTATGATTTAACTTCAAAACATTTTAGACTCTCAATCTCAGCCTGCCTTGCTGGCTGATTATGGCTCCTGATCTCACTGCTAGAAACTACCTTCTCTGGTGGTTTGGCTATCACCCTTTCACAACAGACCCCTGCAGTGTTTTCAACATTGCTGTGGTAACAGCTGGGAACCACAGGCTTTCTGAATATCACCATGATGCTGTGGTGCCTTTTCCTCCCTTGCACATCATCACAGATTAAGACAAAACGTGATTCTGATGAATGCTGTAATGTGTTTACTTGCATTACAGCATCCAGCCACTAATTGTCTCAGTGCTGTACACAATTACACGCAGCGAGCAGACAGGGGTAATAAAAGGCAGCTGCAGCCCGAACTTAAAAGTGTGTAGAAACCTACGTGTCCATGTTTGCATTCTGTACTTTTCTGAAATGTCTCCCACTGGTTCTGTGTATCTGCTTGCAAGACACATTTAGTATAACTAAGGAGCTTCTTTCTTGCTCTTTCTCTGATAGAAGTATATACTTTGTTCTAATACATAAGTCTTGCAAAAAAATAATGATGACATGGAGATATTGGCATATCATGGTGGCAACGAACATGCATCAGAAGATATTTTGCACCAAAACGATTTTTAGTTTTCCTTCAAGAAGCCTGAGGAACATGAGATTGTCAATGTCAGTACTCTTTTTCCAGTTTTTATGGAAAAAAACATGAAGACATTTTGCATTTTTATATCAGCTGCAGCTGAGTTTGGACTGTTTCTACATCCTATAATGCAAGCGTTCTCCAGCCGGTGAGGGTCTGCAGGCTGAGGGTGAACGCCCATGGAACCACAGGAAATAAGTGAGCATTCTCAGAGGTTTGCTGAGGGTGTTTTCGACCTTGGGGTTTTGGTATGTTGGCCCAGACAGCCAATGTGCAGGGCAGGGAATGGTCTAAATTGAGCAACAGCCTGAGCATGCTGGATCCAAAGCAGGGCCTTTGCATACATATGGCTCCAAGTCCTAAACCTTTTACTAAAGGTGAACACTTACATCCATTTACAGAATCACACAGAATCACAGAATTGTAGAATTGTTGGAAGGGACCTCGAAAGATCATCTAGTCCAACCCCTCCTGCCAAAGCAGGGCCACCTAGAGCACATCACTCAGGAATGCGTCCAGTTGGGTTTTGAATGTCTCCAGAGAAGAGGACTCCACAACCTCTCTGGGCAGCCTGTTCCAGTGCTCTGTCACCCTCACGGTGAAAAAGTTTTTCCTTACATTAACTCGGAACCTCCTATGCTCCAGCTTGGACCCGTTGCCCCTTGTCCTATCGCTTAATGACACCGAGAAGAGCCTGGCTCCATCTTCCCGACACTCACCCTTAACATATTTATAAACGTTGATAAGGTCACCCCTCATCCTCCTCTTCTCCAAGCTAAAGAGACCCAGCTCCCTCAGCCTTTCCTCATAAGGGAGATGTTCCACTCCCTTGATCATCTTCGTGGTCCTGCGCTGGACTCTCTCTAGCAGTTCCCTGTCCTTCTTGAGCTGAGGGGCCCAGAACTGGACGCAATACTCCAGATGCGGCCTGACCAATGCAGAATAGAGGGGGAGGAGCACCTCTCTCGACCTACTGACCACAGCCCTTCTAATGCACCCCAGGATTCATTGAAAACACAACAGTAAGGAACGATGTGCCCTCATATATACTAGTGCTCTCTTACTGGTGTAAGAGAGCTTGGGCAGACCATGGGAGATTTAGACCCCTCCTTGGCTTGAAGGAATTCAGATCACTGTCTTCTTCTGTGGACTGTGCTGAGAAAGGGGAGAGGAATGACGTTGTGCATGAAAATGATGATTCACTGGGAAGAGGAGAACAGAGGGGAAGGGAGGACGTAGCTCTGTAGGCAACACAGGAAAAAATCATAATCCTCCAGGTACAAATGGAGCCCTGGGCTCCAGAATGCTCCCAGGACTGTTGCTAGGTCTTTGCCCTGGTGACCCCAAGAGAGAGCCCAGTGCGGAGGTCCAGCCAGGCTGCGGCAGCTCTAGCTGTGCTGGTGGAACCCCTGGTGGAGAGTCAAGAGTGTGTTAGCTGCAAGAGACTTTCTGCCAAGGCAGTTGTGCTGCCAGCCAAGGCAGCTCAGCTCAAGCTGCTAAAAGTGCTGTTTTGCAGGCACAGCAGCGCCCACAGACGAGGTACAGCTACGACGTAGCTCTGTTAAACAGGGGACCATGATTTTCTGTGAACTCTGCTGGCAAAATGCAATAAGGGTCACCCTGGTCTGAAAGTCAGCCTTGACCCACGTTTAGGTCTGAAACAAGCTTGAATTCTGGCCTGTGCTTTCGCGCCTTTGTAGTACTGCTAAATGCCACAGTGCGGGAGAATTCGTGTTTGGTGTGGCATTTGTGCAGCACTCCGCTTCCATTTATAAACATCTTTTATGTAAATCAAGCGTTAATTATCCCCACTCTGTATTTTGTGTTGAATATCATTTTTTTAATTACAGGCTTCATCCCAGGTTAGGACTGCGTGCCTGTTGTTGAGCCAATTATCATAAATTCCCCTGTAACAATTAACAATATTGGTACAGAGCTGCATGTATTTTAAATGTTATAATTATGCTCAGCTCTTTTGTTAATTGGCCTATCTGACTCTTTACTTTTTATGCTGCTCATCTGCTCATTACCGCAGCCATTTAATTCAATTAGCACCTTAATTAGAAGAACAGCCATGTCCAATGTCGTAGGACTTGTCAGAGTATGCGGCTTGATTAGCAAAGACAAACACACCATGCAAATCAGGCTGTAACATTTGGGGGGCGGCAGGAATGGAAGGCAGCCAGATGGTGAAGTGGAAAAGGAGCGTGTCTTCATCCCCCAAAGCTTTGCCAGGAGAGAGAAAATAAAGAAGGCATCAGACTGAGGAAGGAATAAAATAATTCACAATTCCACAAGTTAAGGCATCACTTAACACGAATGGTGTGTAACTCCTGAGGACGGTGTCACTACTAAATTATCTCCTATCCCCAGTGCTTTTAAAAAAAGACAGAAAGTGAGAGAGATGTGTAAAAATAATACAGTAATCTCCTACCATATCATATGTCCTTTTCAGAGGAGGAAGCCAAGCCCCAAAGTCTAGCTGCAGAGGGTGAGAGAGAAACAAAAAGAAGCACCCAGATCCCAGGCTTTGGTGTAAATCCGCATGGCTCCACTCATCAATGCCAAGTGAGGACTGGGTCCAGGGTATTTTGAAATAACCCATTTGGCCTAGGTCCTCCCATCTAAGATAGCAGTGCTGTTGAGGAGAGACATGTGAGGCTGTAGGAACTGCATTTTAAAAAAAAAAAAAGCTTCATTTTCCAAGAGCAGTTTAAGTCTCAGTTTTGTTTTGTGCCAGTCTATTTAAATCTTTATTCCCTGCCTATTAATTCTCCTAATTAGAATTAAATGAAGCATGCTAAATTGCTAGATTAACCAATAATTAAGCAGGCAAAGCACTAACGTTTAATACACACAGGCAGCTCTTTCTCTTCTGTGATAGCACCGTGTCATGCCTGCTCATTTTATTTGAAAGGAATTAAGAGGCTTGTCTTCCGTGATCAACACCCCCCTCCCATATTAACTTACATAAAATAAAGACTTTCTCAAAAGGGGATCAGTTTCCAGCTAGTTATCAAGGAACTCTTGATTTTATTTTTTAATTCCTTATCTGTAAGTCCTTGTGAAACCTATTTGAATCAGTTGGCTCAGGAAGTCCAATGGCTGTACATATATTTAGCAGATAGTAGATTTTAATTAAAATGATATATAGTTTGTGTGGTGCTCCTTTTATTCTGTGTTCATTTCTTTATTTCTGCTCACGTAATGAGGTCCTACACTTATTTTCAGAGGATGGCAGCCCCTCTCCCTCCCCCTCATCTCCCTGTGTTGTGTCCCCCCCTTCAATATTCATTTTATGTATTTACACGTTACTTTGTCTTGATGGCATATACCTTGTTGTGGGATCTCTCAATACCACGCAGTTCTCTCTGTGTCTAAGCGAGGGGCCGTGCAGACTGCCTAAATCAGTAGGCTCCATCATCTCAAGCAGTCTTGGTGATTTGGAAGGTTATTGCTTGGGTGTGTCAGTGCCAGCAGAACTGGGGTCAGGAGCAGGACCGGCACATTCAGACGGCTGTTTGTGCCTCCTACGAAGGTGCTTGTTGGTATATATGCCTTGAGCATGTAACTCATTCATGTACAGAGGGCAGCAAAGACTCATGAGAGGGATTCATAAAGCCGCTCAGTCTCATGGTAACTGAACACATATGTTCTTGTCTCTTATTCCTTCGACTTGAGCTGTTAGCCAAAATTTGGAATGTGTTTTGTTGTTCCCCCCAGGAGTGGAAAAAATGTGATGGAGTCAGATGTTTCTCTAGGTATGTCTACACATTTGTATTTTGCACACAGGTCCAAATTTATTTTGCCTATGTTTTGAGCAATCTGCCTTTGAAAAGGAAGCTGTGTGGCTGTATTAGCGAGCCATGACTTCTGTTTTGAAACCGCTTTGCAGCTGTTTGGCTTGCATCACTGAGGGAGTAACTCTGCCTTTGATGAAATCGCGTAACAAAACAAGCCGCCCCAGAAGTCCTGTTTCCCAGAGATACCAGACAAGAGGCTATGTGTCTGCTCACAGTCCCAGTTCTCTTGTGGCCAGCACTTTGCCCCAAAAGAGATCTTTCAAAGGGGCTCTTTAAACAACATAGTTGAAATGATGTAGTGTCTTGCTGCAGCTGAAAAAGGACAATCTCTGTCTTGTTTCTTCCCACTCCAGGTGATCCTGCCCCTTTTGGTACCTGTATGAGCATCTTCTGAGATAATTTTCCTTGCCAGTCTGGAGGAAAGCCAATGCAACAAAAAAGACTTTTCCAGCTGGCATAGCAGATTGGATCTGCATACCATACGGCCAAATGAGTATGGAGGCATCACGAGGGCCAGAGTAGGATCTGCAGCTGGTGAAAGCGGGCAGAAATGGGACCTAAGTCAGTAGATAAGCCCAGATATCACTAAATTGCAGTCTACGCCTTTAGATACACAGGCATATCCTGGAGTAAAATCACTGATAATGAAAGAGAACAGATTCGATTTTCTCTTCCTCAAGCGAGTAGTCCTGCTGGCTTCAGGGGAAATTAAGCATCATTGCTGAAGTCATCAAAACTGCCTGATTTCAGGTTTTTTTTAGAAACTCAACTCAGACTCCTTCATAACACCAAGAACTGTAAAGATCTTGCTCCCACTTTGTGCAAAATTTTCCAAGCAACAGCTTTCCACCGCTTTAGGGTAGTTTCATGTTCTTGTTCTACACGCACCTCTAACTAGCCAGAGCAACATCAACCATTTATGATTTGGCATTTAAGCTATGCAAATACTAGGATCTGGCTATGTTTGCTCTATGTATTTCTCACACACTCCACAATTTAAGGCTGTGTAGATGACCGTACCCTTGAATGCAATGGCATAAACCTCTTTAAAGCCAACATCAGTGCCTGTTTCTCAATATGAGCAAGCGCTCAGGGGCTTGCTGAGGGCAATTTGTAGAGTCATGGTCCAACACAGGTTTAAACCCAGATGGGTTCAAGTTGAAAATAAAATTAAATCAAAACAATAGCTCAGAGGCACCAGGAATGCCCTTTCCCACTTAGAATTTGGCCTGTTTTTAAGAGTTGCTTGTGAAGCAAACCCCACTGGGTTGTACAGTCCTGCGGATAAACGTGGAGAAGAACAATGCATACCCTCTGAATCCTCAGTGTAAAGAAATAATGATGAGATGATAAGGCCTTGGAAGTCAAGGTAAATGCAGGACATGAGCAAATTGCTTCATTTCTGTGAGGGGCCAGCTTGAGCAGGCTGGATTTTAATTTCTCAGCTGTCCTGTGGTATGAACCGTGTGGCCCCTGCAGTACACGCTGAGGACAGCGGAGTCTGCCTTCCCTTTTCGGCTGGCTGACTGATTGATTCATTCCCTTCTCTTTTTCAAACCAAGCTTCTTACATGCTTTGGTGAACATCTTAGTCTCTAGTACCTCTGTCGATTCTGTGCGTGTGCCTGTGCGTGTGCGTGCGCGTGTATTGCACTTCATCTGCTTGGTGCAATAATATCCTGGGGGAATGTGCAGGCTGTAAACTTCTTCATAACATCCTGTTCCTGCAACTTGAAGATATTGACTCCGAAGGGAAACAATGGCATGAATAAAATAAAAATAAAAAAAGTTAATTATCCTTTGTGTTTGTAATTTAATTAAAGATGTAGTAAAGTTTTACTGTTTTTCCAGGTGATGATGTTTAGGGCTCTGAAAAGCTATTTGTGCTGGTGAGATTAAAGTGCATTTTAAAATGTTCCCCGAGCACTTTCACATTTGTTGATAGATTTTTAAATTAAACTTTAAATTGTAATCTAAATTACCTCCAACAATTCATGGTCCCTGTAATGAACTCCCACCATTCCTGCTGTCATCTGACTATGATATACTGTAAATGGTAACTGCTCAGGGTTTTACTGAATAGTGCTTTAGTATTACTGCACTATATTAGTTGTGTACAACCCTCAAATAGAAATCAAAGCACAACGTGGGTTCGGTTTAGCATAGTAACTTTATTATTTGCTAGTCTTTATTCTTAGTGCACACTGCTACTGCTAATCATTTGAGACCTCATAGAATATACTTCCAAATAATTTTTTAGGCATTCCTGTCAAGGTAAAAGTATTTGCATTTTGCCAGCCAATGAGCTTTTGGACATTAATCCTTAATGGGTAAAATAAAACTAATTGGGGAATATGAGTTCAAGTGCTCATTCGTAAAGTGACCATGGCTCATTGGCCCCTGAGGCACAGTTAGAAAAAAATACTTTCATAAATGATTGATGTAGATTCAAAGAGAAAGATAAGATTGCGGTGGGATGGTGGAAATAATTCACCATGGTCTGCTCCATGAGATGATGTAGGTGTGCTGAGACGAAGCGGTTTCCACAAGGAACTGCTCAGAGCAGAGCAGAGTCTAACTTGCAGATTACTGATTGTCCCTATTAGATCGTATTGCCTGAGGCTCACAGATGTGTTGCTGGGATCAAAAGAAAGACTCCAAACATAAGCTTGGGCTAACATTCATGGGAAACTCTCAAGGATCTCTGAACATTTACACATGTGGAAAATTAGAAGAAAAATTTATGCCTACAACAACCCTGAGAGCAAAGGTCCTCGCAGAAGAGCGGAAGCAGAAAATAAGCAGACCAAGGACTGCTTTGCTGCAGAAGGGTGCCCTGTTAGGCTCCAGCAGTCTGTCACATAGGGACTTACTGACACAGGGTTTTATCTTTCTGCTGGAAAGCTCTTGGTGGACTTTTCTTCCACACAGTTGCATGAGCTGTACAGGCCTTAGCTTTTAATCTCCACAAATTCCCTGTTTTAATTACACATTATGAGAAATTAAAACTGGCCTGTTTAGTTTAATTTGATTTTGTTTAGTTTCATTTGATTTTTTAGCTCTCCTGCTATGAGAAAAAAGGAACGCTGTTTGTGTTTCCTGTTCACCTTTGCCACTCGTCATCACTCAACGTGTCAGCAGCCATGCTGGAAAACGTGACTGTTAGGTTCATTGCTTTTCCTTATTCCAACCCCCTCATTTGGGATGAGCTCTCCATTTACCCGGAAAACTGTCGCACTCTTCTCCTTCAAACCGTTCCTTCCTTAAATCCCTCCGCTGTTAGGCTACTGAAGGACAACGACAGCGTCTCTGGTGCCTGCATGCTGCAGTCACTGCCTGCCAGGCTGAGCAGCATTCTGGATGGGTTTCCTTTTTTTCCCCTCTCCGTTTGCTTCTTACCATCTGTCTCCTGTCTACCAAAGGTAGATTGTGCCAAACTAACCCGACAGCTTCCTTTGATAAGATAGCTGATTTTCTAGTCAAGGAAATGCATTAGATACCATCTATCTGGACTACAACAATGCATTTGATATGGGGTAAATGATCAGTTAAACTGGAGGACATGAGGATGAGCAAAAGGATTAGAGAGTGGGTCAGGAGCCCACTGAAGTGGGGACAGAATGGAGAAGTGCTGAGATGGGGAATGCTGACCTGATAGACGGTCACTTAGGAGTCACTTCTGCATTGGATCTTGTGGAATCTCTTTCAAATGTGACTGGGAGGAAAGGAAGGTAGGAAGGAAGGTAGGAAGGTAGGAAGGAAGGAAGGAAGGAAGGAA
>VWZZ01007013.1:942485-987485 GCA_013399095.1 Psophia crepitans | reverse complement strand
GGTCTTCCCCCCAGATTTAGGAAGGCTGTTCACAGAAGTAAGAAGTTCAGAGAAGGGCTTTTGGATTTGAATTTGAATTTCTCCAAAGCCTGAAGATGTTGGAACAACAATCGGCTCCAAACCCGACAACCTTGGAAGAGTCCTACAGATGACGTTAACCCAGCTTTGCTTCCCAACGGTTTCCCTCTCTTCTGTGCAAATACAGCTTTAATTATAGTCAGTGCCCAGATTCAAAACTCACCGATGTGAAAGGGAGTCCTTCTCAGGGACTTTGAATCAGGGTTTGAATACTTGTCTGGAGCAGCCAAATGATTACGCAGCTGGTCTGCCTGGTGATCTGAGGACGTGCTCAGCACGCTGCCCACGGCTGTGGTCTTCCTCCCCACCACCTGGTTCCTCCCTCTGGGATGGAGATTTCTTTTTCAGCTGCTCCTGATGCTCTGGAGTCTCTAACATCTTGCAGAAATCTCTGCCCACAGCACTGCGATACTTTGCTGGGCAAACCATGGCTGCTGATTCAGAGAAATGCATGGCATTTGGGTACTAAGCACTGAGGAAAAATAAAAGCAGTGCTGACACAAGCTTTGGACACGCTGCAGAGGAAATAGGCTGAGGAAGGACGAGTTGATATGCAGGGATTCTTTCCCTTGCGAGTGGAAGTATCCACATATCCCACTTACTTATATGCTTTCCACTTATATTATTCCTTTAACATGCCACAGATACTGGTGCTGTCATGCTGCCAGGGATCAGATTATGAATGGGGAAATGGAGTGGTACAGGAACACAGAGTCAGTCCCAGATACTGATTAATCGGGTGCATTGGGCAGGAACAGCGGCTAACTACCAGTGCCTGTCCGGGACAGTTTCAGGAGGCTCCTGTAATTGCAAATGACAGGCTCAGCCAGCATGGAAGTGCTCTGTTG
Organism: Psophia crepitans; assembly: GCA_013399095.1. Classification (NCBI taxonomy): domain Eukaryota; kingdom Metazoa; phylum Chordata; class Aves; order Gruiformes; family Psophiidae; genus Psophia; species Psophia crepitans. Next base: position 986,559 of record VWZZ01007013.1, on the reverse strand, counting down.
GCATGTCTTGGGCTGTATCTGTCAGCGCTAGCTTTCCAGGAGCTGGTCAAGGGTGGATAGTGTCTCCCTCATAACTCCGCAGGGGAGTGCTGCGCGAGCAATAACTGAGGGAGTATAGATTAATGCAGAAAATTGCTAGTTAACTACTGCTGCGTGTCAGGGAATGGTGCCTTGTCTAACTGCCCCTGGGGGGGCATTTTCACTCCTCTTCTGGGAGCATAGGTGTGATGGTGTCAAAATGTTTTCAAAGCAGGGCTGTTCAAGGGCAGAGGTGAGTCACTGCAAGTATTGAAGCAACTTCTGAGCAAAAAATGTGAGGCAGGGAAGCACAAACCTTCCGGAGAAGTGAGGCTGTCTCTATAGTCTTGGGCAATCAGTTTAGACCCTTATTTTCAGGGTATATATATATACATATATATACACACATACATATATATATACACACACACACACACGCATGTATGAAATATGTGTGTATCTGCTGATTCTGCTTCAGACAGGTCAGGTGGGGAAAGCAGTTGTTACTCACCTGACTTTCAGGACCCTGTGAGATGGGGTGAGTCGACAGAAGAGTGCCAGCGACATCCCACATCTAGTAGATGCAGAAAATCTAGCTGGGATTTTAACCATCGATTTCTGTGCTTGACTTTAGTAACTTCCCTTTTACAATTTTGAGGGGAAAAATAATTAAAAGTGGTACAAAATAACATTTCTTGAAAATTCAACTGGGACTTTATGCTGGAAAATCCACCCTAGAGCTTGTGGGAATGAGCTGCTCCTTGAGCAGCACCAGGAGGATATGTGAGTCTGCAAGGAAAAAAATGTGATGACAGAAGTCACAGCTGTATTACCTGTGACTCATTCCCTGCTGCATTCGCCACATCCTAACACGCTCAGTTCATATGCCTTTAGCACAGAAAAGCTGATTCATTCTTTGCGTTTTCTCTTTTTTCCCGATCTTTTCGTTGCACGGTTGCATGCACAGCGTTTGGTTTTGCTTGGATTTTGTTTCGCTTCCTGCTATTTGTGCTCCCTGGCATGGGAAGACTGTGTGACAATCCTTAGTGCTTCTGTCTTCAGAGCCCTAATTAACACGAAGCACTACTGCAGGCAGAAGTCAGCCTGGATTTATTCAAGGGCTTTGTGCCAGCAGAGGCAGAGATGGGTTTAGAAATCTGAAATTTGTAACTCCCCAGGCAGCACTCTCTCTTCTGATCCCATAGACCTTTTCCTGGGCTATAAGTAGCTCTTCCTACAGGCATTTTCCTGCAAACCGTGTTAAGTTCTCCACTGTGTTCGTTATACAGTGGCAGTTCATTAAGGAGGGTAAACTCCAGCACCGCAGCGCTTTGCTCAGTCAGCACCTGGGGACTGGTTACCTGACCTCGCTTCACCAACGGCACTTAATCTGGTGTTTGGAATGATGCTAAAAGGCCAACTTTGTCAGCCACCTTTTAATAAATTATGTGAAAAAGACCAGACCACAGGGGATTACCACCTTGGCTGGTTGTGTTTACTTACCCAACGTTAATTTTGGTTTGCTACAGTCTTGACACTACCGTTATTTTCACACGGTCTGACTTCATCCAGTGCAATAGGGGGTAACGTCAAGTACAGATGTGGAAGAAATACAACACTGTTAAACCTCTAAAGCAACTGTAAAAACAGCTTTAACCCAGTAAATCAATAATTTGATAATTACTGTGAGTTAGCTGACCTCTGTTTAAAACACAGGAATAGCAGGGAACATGCCCCTAATAGCAATGACTTCAATAGTTTGCCACAGTTTTTTACCCAAGGTGTGATGTGAACACCTCCAAATGGGATGGCAAGCCGAAGCGTTGAACAACAGACAAAACTCAGGAGACAAGTTAAAAAAATTCCTCTTCCTTTTTCTTGCTTGATGGCTTCTTTGACCACTAAAAATGTAAATCTTCACCAAGCTTTCAGGTTTGTACAGCATTATGGTCTTGGCTGTAATGGCAAAGGTAGCTATAGCCAGGACATCACTTAAAATCCAGCTGGTTCTTGTAAAACCTGTGGTGCAAATACAGCTGAGATTGAATTTAGTACACAAGTCTGGAAGCCACTACTGGATCTCATAAACTTTATGCAATGATGGTGGCATTTCTGTATTTTTTAATCTTTGTATCTCTTGTTGATAACTTGTTTTTCTTATTTTACTTAACAAATCTGTAGTACTTTACACCACCACCACCCCCCGCTATCAACTTGCTTATTTTTGATAGCAGTAAGAGCAACAATATATTATTTAGATCCATGTCATACTGAGAATAGTTCATGGTTTTCTGAAAAATCCATGAAATGTTATATCATTAATGGTCTCTCAGTGTTAATATTTGTTATTTTTGTACTATGATAATTCTGAAGCAACCTGCTTTCCCAGAAGGAGATTTAGGACTTACTGCGTCAGGCTCTGTACAAATACACACCTGACAGTCTATTTTTCTGAACAATGAATGTCACTACCAGTTCTGCAAAATTAGGGAGTACATCAGAAGTGTATAGAAAGATACTAATATTAAGGCAGGTTACCTGCAGCTCAAATTGTGAGCTGTAAATGAGCCCAGAAACCATCCTGTAAATAAATAATAATTAAACACATTAGCTCTTCCTAAATTTTGGTAGTCATCACTGGGTAGTTGATTGCCTACAAAACTTAAGGCATAGATACATCCTTTGAAGTGATTGAAGGTGGTTCCTGGACCGTGTTGCACTCATACAAGGCAGCAAAGAAAAAACCACAGAGGTGTTTTGAAGAGAAACCTTAAAAAAAAGCAGTGAGGGACAGAGGGCTTTTTGTGCAATAAACCATTAGTAGAATAGGTGGGGCTTTGCTGCTGAGCAGGTCAAGAAACTTGAATTTGACTCAGCAGTAGAGGGAGATCACAAGAGATATTGATGGTCTGAATACCGTTTCCAAAGGTTGTGGCAGAAATCTTATCAGTGGTCATCTTTGTTGTTGGTTTCATCTGTATCTGCAACACTACACAATTTCCTAAACCATTACTGATGGTCTGCAGAGAACTGCAGGCATAGTGGTCCTTCACCATATACCACATTAGACATTGTCCTGATTCTGCATACCCAGTGCATCACCCCAACTCAATGTTCCCAGCACTGCCGTAGGCAGCTGTTGGCAGGAGCAACGTGTGATAAAGGAGGGTGCTGTTAGTATCCAAGAATAAAAGTTAGGAGGCACAATTCTTTCTTTCATTTCCTTACACCTACGTTTCTACTATAAACAGCTTTCTCCCAGGATACACCCTGGCAGTGCAACCAGTGTTGAAGGACTTGAGGCACAATGATTGGGTCCTGTTGCACCCACTTCTTGCAGGACTTGTTTGAGCCTGCTTCTCCCAGCAGGGTTGTCCCAGCTAGGTCGGTCCTGCACGGCTGCAGTGTGGAGTCAGACACTGTGCCCTTTTACTTGACCACTCTGGCTGAGTGACTGATCAGGGTTAGATTACAGTGCAATTTGGGTTGAAACACTGACAAAACACCCACTGGTTTTTATGGCCTCATCATGCATTGCCGTGTATAATCTTTCAGCTAGAAGTAGTTCATGATTTTCAGGTTTTCTGTGATTTGGATAGTCATTTATAGGGAGATTTATAGGTCTGAGTATAGGTGTGCAGTGCCATTGTAGATGCTCCAGGGTATCTGAAACCCACACGTGGTGCTAATAGACAGGACAGAGGACCCACAGGAGACCCATTGTTCCCTGGTACCACATCTGGAGGCAACGTGTGGTGCCCTGAGATGTACAGAATAGCACTGAACACCAGTACTTCTTCCGTGCAGTCTACAGTAACTACAACGTGGTTACAGCATATTTCTATTCCTAAATGCCTTCATTTTTCTTTGAATTAATTTTGCACTAGGAAATGGTAATATGTAAGGAAATACAGACTCAGGCAGATTTTTAGTTGCCAGTATCTTTGTGATCCTTCAGCTATGGGTGCTAGGTACTATGGGGTACTTTGGTAACCGAAAACGTAGAATTTTAAGCTAAAGCCTCCGTAAGGAAGTACGTAAAATGTGTCATAACTTCCCTTTCATGCCCTCAGGACCATTTTAAATGCCCTGTGATCCCCAAGAATGTTTTTTTGCAAGGCCAAATGCCAGATTTGTGCATATTAAAAAGAACACAAAATGTAACAAACTTTCAAGAAACTAGGCTTAATAACATTCATTTTCTTTAGGGAACATTGTATATAAATCCTGCATGATTTTCTTTTATGCAGGCAGTTGATCAATCCGAGGATCAAATAGGGAATAGGGGAAAAAAAAACCAAATCAAAAGCAAATTATGAAAGAAACTCAGCTCTTTTGCCCTTATGGTCTATTTTTAAGTATGAAAAATTGCAGCAGCTAGACTTTTCTGGAATCTACTATGTCTCCTGTATTTGATGCTTTTTTTCTGCATAGTAATGTGTCTTTAAAAAAACCCCACTGATATATGTTACAAGGAGTGTATCTCTTTCACTGAGACAGAACATTTTAATTTCCCGACACCTTTTAGTGATTGCTTCAATTTCCGAAGATTTTGATAAAATCATGTGGTTTTAGAGTATCAGGATTGAATACCCTGCTCCGGCAGCAATTTAATGAAATGCTGTAGTTTCACAGCATTTCATTTGACATAACCTAGCTCAGAGGTCTAATAAATGCAGTGTGATAAATGTTGGAGCTACGATTGTAAAAATATACTTGTAATTGGGTTAATATGCCTTAAAATACTACTCATCAGTTATCTTTCTTCTCGCTGCTATACGGCTTGCACTGTAAAGACTAAGCAATGCAGTTTACCCTTTTCCTCTGCTATCTCCTTTTCTTTCCTGCTTTTGTAAGAGTTCCTTTATTTAAGCATTTTATTATAGCAAGGTGTACATATTCTCCAGTGCTACAAATCCTTCTTTTTACCCTGGAACCTTTTTCTAAGCTCCTCGTATACTTTTCGTAGCCATCTGAAAGAAATTTAAAAATATAAGACTCTTCAAGATGAAAGACAAATATAAATAAGCATGCAGAATCCAACACAAGCTGCAAAGGTAGGGCTTGACAAGTGTTATTTTCCTTTAGTATATCAGATGTGGTTCAGTAATAAATAATTGAGCTATCACAGTTAGGAGATAAGAACCAGCAATACATTTTGACCTTCTAATTATCAGTAGTGTGTGTGTGTGTGTTTGTGTGTGCACACACATACATGTGTTATATCACAACAATGCCACAGGACAGAAGCGCTTCTGCTGTAAATGGTACTTTTGGATACTGTGCTTTGGGAGAGTGAGAACTTCTTTTCAGCTAAATTCTGATATTTGGTGTCTTTCCCCAGGCTGGAAACATTCCTGATAATTTTCAACACACAAATTAGAATTTCAAGGACTAGTAATTAATTTACAATAATTATTTCAAGCAACAGGCTAATATACGTACAGTTTGCTGGAGTCTGAAATCCCTTGTTTGAAAATAACTGCCTGAAGATATATAGCTGTAGCTGAAACATCACTGTGTGAAACTGCTGCCCCTGAGGTGTGTGCATGCATCATTGCCCATTGGCCCTGCAGAACTTATACGGATGATACCATACTTATAATTTTGCTATATATATGTGTGTGCAATCTGTCATGCAAATAGTACACAAGATTGGGGCTGATATGGAAGAGCATGCTGTCCTTTCCTTACATCCAGCCTGGAAGGGTGATTTAAGATGAAGGAGGACTGAGATGCTATCTGCCACACTATATAGGATAAGAGGGATGAGGGAATGGAGAGGCTTCTGAGGCCATGAGAAGACAAAGGCGAACATTTGACAAGCTAACCATGAGTTCTAACAAGGGCAGAAGAAAATCAGCCTCTGCTCTACATACCCTGGGGGTAGTCAAACCATCACTCTCATCTAATGACCAAAGATCAAAGAGCCATGAAATAGCTGTAAGCATGGGCTCAGTCCCTAGTTCAAGTAGTACAAATTCACGCATTCCTTTCCACTGCTGTCTTAGGAGAGTCTCGGTGGTCAGTGTCTCCCAAGGCCTAACACCAAGTAGTAAAGATAACTTCCTGTAGGGCTTGTAGTTGAAATTATTTGTGGCCACATGAGAATAGCCACATAAATCCAGCTTTTTTATGATTTACATGGCTTCCCTACACAAGAGGCAGTAAATGGCTTTTTATGTCCCCTGTTCTTCTACACACATGCTGAAATGTACCACCACAGTCATATGAAAATGGGCAAGATTCAGTCCAGGAAGGGTGCTCAGCGTGTGCATAATTCAATGTTACAACTTCAAATGCAGGTACAGGAGAGATTTGTCATTGAGAATTTCTTTCCCAACTGCCTCTCTTCCTTAGTGAAAAGACCTTTTTCTTCCCTTAAAGCAGATTTTAAAGGCTGGATATAGCAATACTGCTGTTCCCTCCATTAAGAGTTTGCAATTGGACACTTGGACTCATGTAGTTAAAGTGATGTACAGCGCAGAAAGTCCAAAACCAAAGAAAGTGGTTCTTTAACTGGAAGGACTGTTCCAGAGGTAGCAATGAACAGTAGGTAATCTATGTGAGAGAGAGCTCATCCGTGGCCATGGAGTTATGCCTGATGCTTGTCTAATAAGAATGATAGAAATGACACACTTGAGTGCTTAAAATTAGTCTTCTCATTTACGTTGTGTCACATCTATCTTCAGGGAGGGTTTTTTTCCTCACTTAACTCCAGCTATTTGACTGAGACTCTTCGCTTTGCTAGACAGCCAAGCCCCCTCTATAGTCACAGGAAAGATCTGCACCTACCAAAGGTAATTCACCCTGTCCCAACATTGCTCTGAAACAGGCAGGGTGAATCACAGTATCGTTTATGGTGGAAAAGACCTTTAAGATCATCAAGCCCAACATAAACCTTACACTGCCAAGTCCACCACTGAACCATGTCCCTAAGCATCCCATCTACACGTCTTTTAAATACCTCCAGGGATGGTGACTCAACACTTCCCCGGGAAGCCTGTTCCAATGCTTGACAACCCCTTCCATGAAGAAATTTTTTCCTCATATCCAATCTAAACCTCTTCTGGCACAACTTGAGGCCATTTCTTCTTGTCCTATCGCTTGTTACTTGGGAGAAGAGACTGACACCCAGGGTCCAGAGATAAAACTTTTAGAAAGTAAAAATTAGCTGAGATGAACCTAACTATGTTTTTCAGAGTAGTTGCATTGATATTCTTTACTAACAAAGTGTTTTTTTTGTGGAGCCATGTTTTATTATCAACTGGAGGTGTATTTGGAGACATCATGGAGGTTCCTTGGGCAAAGGAGGCTCTGAGGATATTCCTGCATAAGGCAGCTGTGGCAGGGATGTTTTCTGGGCTAGATATGCAGGTCATTCAAAGCCCCTGTGTGTCCCACCATTTCAGCAAAAGTGTGTAGCTTGCTGTGTGAGACACCGGATGTGATGGGTAAGCCAGCTCTAGCTGAAAGGGGCAGGTTCCAGCCCATCCTAGCTACAAGCAAGATGTCATCTGTGCAGCATGCTCTAGGTGATTTTACTCTAGCAGATGAGTTGGACTAGATGATCTCTAGAGGTCCCTTCCAACCCCTACCAATCTGTGAATCTGTGAAAGTAGGAAATGGGTAGGGTAGGGTAGGAAATAATAATGAAAGGGAAAGGGATAGGGATAGGGAAAGGGAAAGGATAGTCTGTTGGATCCTCAGAGTTTCTACCCTGGGGAAACACTACACTCCCATCTCCTGGGGCTTTGGCAGCAGATGCAAGGCTGGGGGAAAGCCCCACTGGCAGTTAGGCTGAAGACGTCCTAGGAAGCCTCTTCCAGCTCTCATTTCCATGCCGCCTTTGAGACCCCTAGCCAGTGCCTTGCCTTGCCTTGCCTTTCCTCTGCTGTCACGTAGCCTGGGAGCACATTTACATTTTCTGAATAGGGCAATTAGCGCTCACTCCTTTCCCTGTGTCACTTGCACCTGGTCTCTGACATTCGTGCCTCATCAGTACTAATGGCCCAGCCATTAGTGGTGATTACTGGTCATTGTTTCTATCCCACTGACCCCCCTGACTGGCAGAAGCACCCCCCTGCTTTCCCCCCCAGCACAGAGCCTGACGTTTAATAGCCCAGTTTAATACCAGAACCCCCGAGTACATAAATAAAACCAGACAGGCCCTACCTATATTTTATATGGCTAGTGAGAGATGAATACATGCTTTTTTGATTATGATTAATGCTGCTGTTTATTATTTTTATTGCAGTAGTGCTAGGAGGTTTAAATATCACATCCTATCTAGGTGCAGTACAAATTCATCAGAAAAAGATGGTTTCTGTTTCAGGAAGAGGATACCCAAGACCACTGGAGCAGTGAGGATCTGGAGCAGCTTTCTTCTTGGATACATAGCAAAAAAAACCCAAAACAACCCTAAGGACTTTTAAGAGGGAGTTCAGAAAGTTTATCAGATTATATAGTAGGTACCTACATGGGCTTGGTTCTGGTGACTACAGAGGTCACTTTTAGCTCTATGTGCTTCTGTTCTGCTGGGCAGGAACCACCCTACTTTTTGCACATCCTGTAATAAAACCAGCACAGAAGGATGTGCTGTGTTGAAGAGAAAAAGCAGTTTCAGTATTATACCTCTTTCACCCTGCTGTCCTGCTTCGGCCAGCCAGTGTGATCCCTGAAGGGTTTGGGCATGTGTGAGGAAAAATAGCAAGAATTCACCTTCGTTTTGCACAGTAACCTGTTTTGGCACAGGCAAGAATAAAGACTCATCTGCAACCTTTTTTTCAGCCTCAGCCCAATGATGAAGCAAATTTTTAGCCAAGTTCAGCTGAAAACGGCTTTGGTTTTTTTTGATTGCGTTTGGGGTGCTTTATTCCAGCCCTGCACCAGCACCCAGAAAACTTGCTCCTGGTAAGCCTGCTCCTCCTGTGCTGTCCACAGCTTGACTGCAAGTGTGGGACCATAAGAGGATTCCAGCCCTCTAAAGCTATTAAAATAACGCGCATGAAGTTGGTTAAGCAGCTAATCTTCTCAGGAGCTTTCTGGAGGGAACCTGTCTTTTCTGAAATTTATGCCGGTGCTAATGTAAATTATTTAACGGTGGTCGGCTGAGGTCCAGCTCACTGCTCCACCCACAGCTCCAGAGATAATTAAGCCCTATGTTAAGGGCTTTTTTAAGACTTCCCTGTAAACTGTGCCACAGGATTTGTGCATGGCCCCTACGTTGATTTGGATTTTACCTCGAATGAATAATGTTATCTGTTTTATAGCTGTCACAGATGAAAAAACAACTTCTACAGATGAGTGAATCCATTTGTTGGTTTATGGATCCCAAATCCTCCAGGGCAACAAATCCATCTGTCATTGCTGAATGCTTGTGTTTTATTTGGTGCTGCGAGTCAGCTGACAGGTATTAAAATGCACATGGAAGTGGACAGGTCTTTGCTGACTTCCCAGCAGAGGAGGCCCACGGGTGTTTTTATTCCAGCACATGCAATGAAATAACATAAAGTCAGGAAATCCATTCCTAGGGGATAATACAAATTGCCTGAGCTAGTAAGACATCGATACTTGGACCATAGGCCTTTGACCTAACCATCTGCCTAGGTCACCCTACCCCACTGTTTGCTTCCTTTTCCTTACTGCTCTTTCTTTCTAGCTGGATGCATCTCAGGAAAACTGCACTCCCTGGGCAAGTCTCTTCTGTTTCCCTTCATCTCCTCTTTCTTGTTCTCTGTCTTTACTCCTCCATTCTCAATTCCTTGTTTATGCTAATTGTACCTCAGGAGGAGCCAAATAAAAAGTTGCTGATAGAAAACTAACTGGGGGAAACACTGATGTAATAATGTGGGAATTTATTTTTCTGTGGTGTTTTCAACCTAGAAGAGCCCAATTTCTAGGCATCTGGTGAACTTTCTTAGATGAATACTACAGTATTCAGGTTGGACAGTTAAGAATCAACTCAGTTGCCTCATCATTGGTGGCTAGCACCATCCAAGATGCCCCAGAGCATCCAAAATGTGTCATTGGGCAATAAACTGTGCCCTTTGGATGAGGAGAGGTGATGTTTCTTCCATGGGGCTTTAGGCACCCACCTTAACTAGTTACCCTTTCAAAACTCTTCCTAGGAACTCTCCAGACATGGAATCAAAGTAATTTACTTTGCTTCTTGCTTTGCATCACTCTCAGAGGAGCTTGTCTTTCTCCTGACTAAAAAGAAAGTCTGATCAACTAAGTATCTAAAACTGGTGCGAATAATCCCTGATCTGGCCAGGCCACACACATAAATCATCTAACCTTGGTTTCACTCTCTGGAGTAAAAGTAAATAAATGCACTCCCTGACAAAGTTAAGAGCCTAGTGTGGACAGGGTTTGAGGATAAAATCTGCAAGGCCACCATTTTTTATAAAGCTTTGCTGAATCATGTCTATTAGGGTATCAGATATTGGTTTGGCTGCCCATGGTCACCTGCAGAACCAGATGGAAAGAAGATTGTCTTCTTACAGAGAGAAGCTAACCCACTGCCAGGCAGGGAGCGTGTAAGCCCCTAACAAATCCAGTTGCCAGAAAGCCTCAACTTTTCAGACTTTATACTTGGGTCACTTTAGCAGTTAACATTCTTCAATGGCTGAATTTTGAGTAGGAGAAAGGCCCAAATGACCCATTCAGAGATTTGCCCTTCTGTGCTGACCTTTCAACTCAAACAACATACCCTTATATTAAGAACAAAGGTTCTCTCTCCTTCTGTAGAATCCATCTCATCCCAACAATCCCTGCATTTACAGCTTCTTTATTACTGCTGGTTATTGTTTAAATAAAGCATGCATTCTGGTAAATAGCAATTGCTCAAGTCTAAGCAGCTTTAAAGGCAAGAAGTAGCCCTTCCAGTCTCCAGATGAAGGATGATTTGAAATGAATTGATGTGTTCTGACTGGTGAGTCAAAATAATTCAGGTTTTTTCCCCCCAGTGTTAAACCAAGTCAATTTTTTCAAACCATATTTGATATCTTATTGTTTATTTTCGGTCAGCAGACAGCAATTTTCAAGAACTGCTCTTGATATACAGCTCAGATATCTTACAGGTCACATGTCATTCAAGAAAGGTCAACGATTCATTTAAAGTTTCATCATTCTTCACATAAACAGGCAAATACCATTTCATTCACAGCGCAGGCTTTTGTGGGGGTGATAGGCCTCTGTAGTAACAAAGTCTATGTAATCTTATTCCCTGCCTAAGAAAGAGTGAATTGACATTATTATCATTACCTTATCATATATCTCAGATGCGCTCGCAGTAAAAGTATGTGCACCTAAACAGAATTTCATTTAGAGTCAATTCTAAGGAGTTTTTTTAGATCTCTGTTTCTTGCCCTTATTTTTTCTCATCATTCGTAAAAACTGAAATAGTGTTATATGATTATAACTTCCTGGCTTGTTCAGTCAGAATACCTAGGGGCAAATATTACAATCGAGCAATAGTGACATATACATCATTGGCAACCGTTTTGTCACTGTTTGCTAGAATTAAATCAAGATTTTCATTGCTGTTAGTTCCTTTAGAAACTACAATCTCAGTATAAAATACACATTTTAAAACCAGCTTTCTTATATCTAAGCAATAATGCCTGATTCAATTAAACCTGGAAGACTTTTAAGGAATAAGATGCAGTTTTCATAGGGCAAGTGATCTATTTTCTATTTTCTTTCTGCGCTGTCCTCAGTGTAGCATTTCAAGCTAGTAATTTCACAGAGTAGCCTTCATGAAATAAATAATAATGCCAATTTGTCAGTCTGGATCCAAATGAATCTGCCTACCCATCATCTTACACCATTTTCGTTGGTACTTAGAAGCAAGTTTCTTATCAGGAGTGAAAAAGCAGATCTAAGAACAGAAAAAAATAACAACTTTTTTTTTCTGTAAAATTAGAGACAGTTTTTAAGAATATTGCTGACTACTGATGTCCTTCTGCTCCCATTGATGGTCCCAGAGGCAGAACTGAAATGAGACATGCAGCTGTTTTATCTGGGACTCTGCGTGAATTAGGAATCAAATGCCTAGCTCCTGCACATCAGTGTTTTGGTAGGCACTTGCTGCATCTTTGGCTGTCTGAATACTTTTCAACATCTATCCTGTCTTGTTTGACATCAGCCATGATCCTTTTCACCAATGCAATGATGTAAAGGGAAGATGTGCACTCATGAAGTTTTGAAAACTCTATCCAGTATCTTCTGTCTCATTAGCTGTTAAATGTCTCTACAAATCTGTCTGTTAGTGTCCACAAGTTAGTGATGCGACTGCCCTCAGCTGAAGAAGTTTTCAGTGTGTTCTGCACCAGCTGATTATAAACGCAAAAGTGTGGACAACAGAATTTACCAAGGTATTCAGTTAAAGACCTCATTTCTGTACAATTCATGTTGGTGGTACAGAATAGAAGATGAGTTAGTAGGAGAGGTCAAAATTTCCAAAGGTACTCAGCCAGCAGAGATTTCCAGTGAGATTAAGGATTTCTGCTCACTGATACATGCTGAGTCTTCCAGCTTGTTGTGCAAAACCATGAATTAATATTTTTATTCTTGCCTCTGTTTACATCATGGAACTAGATTATTTATTACTTGAAGGTCTTCACATCTCTGTTTTTCAAGCAATACGTGTAAGTAAATAATATCATATCATGAAGTTGCTACTTCAATGTTGGGTTCTTTTATCTGCTTAGAAATCAGAAGCTTCTAAGGGTATTGGCACTTTTTGATTTTTACTGTCATGTATGTATGTCCATGGCAACGCAAATGTAGAAACTAATGCTAAGACCTTGTCCCTGGAAGCATTCTGAATTAGCTGCCAACATCTAAATGGCAAAGGAGAATCTTTCCATTGACTCATTGTGATGAGTTTCATTCCCAGACAGTGGGGCTGATGTCTCTCCCATGACAGCCCTGGGACACGCCAGAAAGGGACTTCTTTCTCTGTTACTGGGTTCTTCAACTTGCCATTGTACCTCTGTTCTCCTTTTTGTGTGTGTGAAGGTGAGCCTTTGTCACATAATCCAACACACAGAAGTTCAGCGGAATTCCTGCAATGAAGGCAGTACTTACCTCTCTGCATATACTCCACAAATAATTTAATTCAGGAGAAATTTGAGATAAAGCTTATTTGCACTTTAGCAATTATCCGGCACGCAGCCCATGTGTGAACTTCATTTGTGGATGAGCAAAATTCTTCATTCATATTGGAAAGTGGTGGCAGAATAGGTCCTTCAGTGAGAGGGAGAGAAAGCTGTTTGCATTTTGCAACCTGACAGTGAAAATGGCTTTGCTAACTAGGAGAAGAATTAATTTGATAGATTGAATGTAACACAGCAAAACATTTTCAATTCATGAATTTTTTAAAAATTGTTTTGGAACAGGAATCCTTTCTTAAATAGTTCCACTTAATTTTGGAAGCCAAAGCAAATTTCTCCTTGACATTCGTATTTCCTGGGAAGGAAGATAGCTTGTTGAGTGGCTTGAGGTAGAAAGCCTCCTCCATGGCCTGTAGATGCTCTTTGCAGGATCTCTGTATGCACCACTGGGAATTTTGTAGGCAAAATTTTCTGACTGAGGGGATGCAGGTATACGTGCATATGTAATTTACAATGAATTTTGCAAAATTTTATCGTTGACATTTTTCCATTCTTCAGTTTTGCAGCAGTATTAAGGATGTACTACAGACTGCATTAAGGAGGTTATTACCTAGTAGAGCATGGAAATACAGGGAACTTTTTGCAGGCAGAAAACAACAATCCACCTCTTTCCTTCAGCAGAAAGAAAGAAAACAAAACAGACAAAAATGCCAAAATAATGTCAGGCACTTTCACATAGGAAGAAGTTTTCGGAACACTGGGTTACTTCAACGCCTCTGAGATCACAGATTCACAGATTCACAGAACGGTAGGGCTTGAAAGGGACCTCTAGAGATCATCTAGTCCAATCCACCTGCTAGAGCAGGGTCAGCCACAGCAGGGTGCACAGGGTCGTGTCCAGACAGGTTTTGAATCTCTCCAGAGAAGGAGACTCCACAGCCTCTCTGGGCAGCCGGTCCCAGGGGTCTGTCACCCTCAGAGTGAAGACGCTGATGTTGAGCAGGTCCTAAGGGGTGCCACATACTCATCATTCCTATACCCATCAGCAAGGACCAAGGGCATTCACCTGTTCTTGAGGTTGGGTATGGAGCCTCACCGGAGCCCTTCTTGCCTGTGCAGAAAAAAAAAATGACACTGGCTTCGCACCATTCTGAAGGAGTTGCCCTCAGCATCATGAAGGTGCTCTTGCTGAACACTAATTTACCTTGTTTTTAGCATTTATGGTTAGTGATAAAAACCAGAAGACAAACCTGAGACTATTTAATGTTTTCCCGAAGCTTGACCATTCCTAGGTGTTCTCAGTATGACTCTGCCTTAACTCTGCTCCCTCAGCAAGACAAGCAGACTCTCAGTGAAGTTAAATTATTCCCTGTCAGAACAATTTCTTTGTAACATTTAACTTTGTAAACCAAGCTAAACAGAAAACAGGAGGCAGGATCCTTAAATTTGCTACCTTATTTTATAGCACTCCTTTCTTTGCCTCTCCTTTTACTTTTATATCTCCTATATTCCAGAGGGCCTAAGGACCAAACCAGCATCAGGGAAGCCAGGGAGCATTTGTTGCCAACCGCAGCTCTTATCTGGGATGAAAAATTTAAACTGCCTTGTGTTTGGGTAAGGATGTTGTAGTACTTTCTCTATTACAATCGCCACTCTGGAAGTAGGGCTCTCTATTCATTGAAGGGATGGAGGGTCCCTGGAGGTATTTAAAAGATGTGTAGATGTCGTGCTTAGGGACACGGTTTAGTGATAGACTTGGCAGTGTTAGGTTTATGGTTGGACTCAATGATCTTAAGGGTCTTTTCCAACCTAAATGATTCTATGATTCTTTGTGGAGGTAGGGAATGTGCTCATCTCCAGCTGCAACATGAGAGCAACCAAGGGTACGACCTAGCCCAGCAAAAACATCACAGTGAACATAAAAGTCAAACAGGGCATCAGCATCTGACCCTCAGTGTTCAGACAGTGGATTTATCACTCCCACAAAATTTTAATAAAGCTATAAATTACAGCCCTTGTATATTAGCACTTAGAGCCTGGATTTGAAATGACAATACAGGATTGAAGGGCTTTCTGGGCCTTACTATCGATCTGCGTGCTGGCCAGTCAGTTAAAGAATCATTTTCAGGACCCGGTTCGTTAAGCTTTGAATTTGCATCTGCACACTGAATATGTGTGTGTATTTCTCTTTGTGTACGGATTGAATGACAATGCAAATGGCCACATACTGTACTTTAAAAATCTGATACAGCAGGTTTTTAAACTAATTCAAGTGTTTCCTTGAATTTTGCACTAAGTAGTTCTTTGCACAGAACGTGACTGCAATGCATCATCATTAGAAGGATACTCAATTAGTGAGAAACTTCAATTAAATTGGTGTTTCACACAGCAGATGACAATTAATGAAGCCTAAAAACAACACAAAAAAAGGGGGTGTGTGTGTTAGCAAGCTCCTCCCGATTTTTGGTGGAGCTATTTGGAGCATACCGCTAATACAGTTCCATTTTTTGTTTATTGCCAACTAGGCTTCTTTTTGCTGTTCAGATCCGATTGAAAGCAAAGGAAAAAATGATCTTAAGTACCTTTTTTTGCTGTAAACAGGCAGTGAGGTGGGAGAAAACAGAAGGGGCTCTGTGCAAGCACCAGTCTAATGAAAGATTTCATTGCTTTGCTCTCTTGCTTTCAGTGTAGGGCCCAATATTAAAAGATGTATCAGCAAATATTTCCTTGACTCAGTGGTGCTATTCCTCCAAGAATGTTTTGGGGTTTTTTTTGTGGGTTTTGTTTGGTTTGGTTTTGGTTTTTTGTTTTGGTTTGGTTTGGTGGTGGGGGGTTTTTTTTGTTTGTTTTTCGGATTTTTTTTTGCAACAATCCACTGGGTAGCAGCGCACATAATTTGAGATTGTTGCTAAACCAATTTATACTCACACATAGCAATCTCTCTTATAATTAGCAGAGATCCTTAAGATTGATGCTGATGTAAAAGAGAGCAGAATTTGGCCCACAATGGACCAAATGGGTGCCTTCTCAGCACAGATCTGTAAGGATGAAGTTTGAATTCCTTGTCGGGTTCTTGTTTAAGGTCAGGTGGAATCTAGAGCTCTGGGCCTCTACCAGTATATTTATGGTGTGTGTAACTACAGGCAACACAAGCACTGAATAGCACCTATATTTCATTTTCTTGGCTCTAAGATTCTCTGAAAGTTCTTATTACAAGGTCTTCCTTTATATTGCTTATAATTTTTTTAATGTGCACTGGACTGGTTGAAATTTTCCATGCTAGATATTTCTCCTGGCTGCATATTTTGGGAATATTTCAGGTAAAATAGTCAAAGTGCTTCTGAGAGTGAAATTATGGGAAAATACAGTGTGTTATATGCAGAAAAAAATTTTTTTTTAGTAGTTTAGTGGGGAGATGTACCTCCATGGTGGTTTAAAGCACAGGACTGAAAATAAAGAGATAGCTATCTTCTTAAATATGGGTACATTGCAAGAATTTGTGTGAGCCAGTATAAACTTCCTAGACGAGGATAGCTAGTGATTCCCTCCGTAGTAGGCAAGGTCCTTTCTGAATCTGGAATACGAATAGGACTTTCCTTGCAATTTCTTCCAGCACTGCTGGAACAAGATCTGATGGATTTTCTCTCCAGTGTGGGACACAGACTCAAGCCATTTGTCTTAAGCATGGTGAGGGAGGTGGAGAGGGTAGCCTGTAAGAAAAGCTGAAAGCTGTTGAAGGAAACTGTTTGGCTGGGTGAAAACTGGGAATAGAAGAAGGGAGATGATGGATTGGGTAAGGAGACAAGGGGTGGAAAAGCAGACTAACCAGGCAAGGAGACTGGAACATGGTGCACAGCAGCAGGCAAAATCTTTCTTACCCAGGTTAGAGGGTTAGTGTTTCAGCATAAAATCTCCAGGAGTCAGAAATGGAGTCTTTCTCAAAGAGAAGATGTCTGACATTATATCTTAGAGTCATAGAATCACAGAATAGTTTGGGTTGGAAGGGACTACAAGGATCATCTAGTTCCAACCTCCCCTGCCATGGGCAGGGACATCCTCCACCCAAAGCCCCATCCAACCTGGCCTTGAACACTTCCACAGACGGGGCATCCACAACCTCTCGGGGCAACCTGTTCCAGTGCCTCACCACCCTCACGGGGAAGAATTGCTTCCTAATATTTAATCTAAATCTCCCCTCTTTTAGTTTAAACCCATTCCCCCTTGTCCTGTCACTTACTGCCTTTGTAAACAACCCCTCTCCATCTTTCCTGTAGCCTCCCTTTAGGTAGTGGAAGGCTGCATTTAGGTCTCCCCGGAGTCTCCTCTTCTCCAGGTTGAACAGCCCCAGGTCCCTCAGCTTGTCCTCATAAGAGAGGTGCTCCAGCCCTCTCATCCTCTTTGTGACCCTCCTGTGGACTTGCTCCAGAAGCTCCATGTCTTTTCTGTACTGAGGACTCCAGAGCTGGATGCTCTGGAGGGGCAGTACTCAGGTGGGGTCTCACAAGAGCGGAGCAGAGGGGCAGAATCCCCTCCCTCGACCTGCTGGTCACACTGCTTTTGATGCAGCCCAGGACATGGCTGGCTTTCTGAGCTGCAAGCACACACTGCCAGCTCATGTTGAGCTTCTCATCAATCAGTACCCCCAAGTCCTTCTCCTCAGGGCTGCTCTCGATTCATTCTCCACCCAGTCTGTAATTGTGCTTGGGATTGCCCCGACCCATGTCCAGGACCTGGCACTTTGACTTGTTGAACTTCAAGCAGTTCACACAGGCCCACCTCTTAAGCCTGTCAAGGTCCCTCTGGATGGCATTCCTTCCCTCCAGCGTGTCTACTGCACCACACAGCTTGGTGTCGTCGGCAAACTTGCTGAGGGTGCACTCAATCCCACTGTCCATTTCGCCGACAAAAATGTTAAACAGTGCCGATCCCAGTACTGACCCCTGGGGTATGCCACTCGTCACCGATGTCCGCTTGGACATCGAGCTGTTGACCACAACCCTTTGAGTGTGACCATCCAGCCAGTTCCTTATCTACCGAGTGGTCCACCCATCGAATCCACGTCTCTGCAATTTAGAGATAAGGATGTCATGAGGGACAGTGTCAAATGCCTTGCACAAATCCAGGTAGATTACATCATTTGCTCATCCCTTGTCCATCAATGCTGTAAGCCCATGATAGAAGGCCACTGATAGTATTTTAGGTTCTTATGAAAAGAAAGCTGCTGGCTCCTGCTTGAGCTTGGCAAAGGTCTCACAGATGACTCTTCTATGACACGGCAGCTCCCAGTGCTGCCATGTGCTCCTGGAAATGTCATGGCATGCTACCCTTACCTTCCTTGGTATAAAACCAAATGGAACTGAAGTCTGTGTTTCTGAGTCTACCAACACACGGGCTTTCCAGCAAGTATCCCTGAAGTTATGGAGCAAAAAGCACCTCCCAGCCCACTCAGCTGCTAGAACTTGCTGTGACCATCATTTAGTACAGTTACTACAAGCACCAAGATTGTGCTTGAGGCCTGAAATCCTCATTTCACTTAGGGCATTCATATGACACAGTGATTCCTTATGATGCAGTTCTTGCTTTGAATAAAAAGCACTGGAAATCACATTTAATGCCTAAATTGTGTATTAAAAAGCTATTCAGGTTGAAAAGCTGAATATCAGCACAGAAGAATATGAGCCTTAATCCAGTCCCTCCCTAGGAGACAATCTCCTAGGATGACCTGCTGTCTCTAGGAGCCTTTCTGATGATTTATTCTCATGGAAACTGAAGGAACACACTGAGTGGGGTCAGGGCTGCAAGAAGAGAAACATAGTGACATGCCAAGCTGAAGAGCTCTCCCTCTGCCTTCGGATTGAATGTCTACATGATGCTGTTCATGACACCAACCAGCAATGTCCTTGACATGCCAGTGAAAGAGTGGTAACTTGAGGCTGAGAGAGGCAGCAGCTCCAAAGTTTGCTACACAGAGCCAAGAGGGACTCCTGACCACAACAGACTGCTCCTGCACAAGATAACAGCTCCTGTTGAGTTCCTATGTTAGCAGTAAGAACCATCAACTACATTAACAACTTACCACTGTCAGCTGTTCAGTAGCATCCGTGCCAGGCAGCAAAATATCTATACAAAGTGTGGCAGCAACCAGGTCTGCTTCACAGCACCTGGAGAACCTCCACTAGTGCCAGGACCTGCGCTGTGCAGCTGAGAACAGGTTTTGACACCAGGTGGGTGCAGAGAGATAGGGAACATATGGCTGGGAGGGTAGGTGGGAGGGTACCAGAAGCCCTCCAGCTGGATCTTGGTTTAGGGGGGTGGAGATGGGAAATGGGCAAGGAAAACAGGGTAGGAAGATACTATCTTTTACATTATATTCCAGGTCAAATTCCCCTTTAACTTCCTCTGCAATAGGCAGAAGAATCACTGGTCTTATACAGTCAAATACCCCTAAATGTGGGCGAGCAGGGTGATAATTCTTTCCTAAGGATGGGATGAAGATAATGTGTAGTAAACTAATCGCAGGGTCACCCACAGAACAACGACAATAAAACACGATATTGACCAGCTGCTCCCTTTGTGCTGAATGAGGCAGGGCTGCTGGGGAAAAATTAGATTATTAGTAAAGACTGTGTCACGATGTGCTAGTGACCAGGACATCTTAGCTCTGGCATTTCCCAATCTTCAAGTACAGGTTTTCGGACTGTTTCATGTTGTGGTGTACACCTGTAGACACATGTAAGTAGTCATATGTGTCCACATAGAGATAAAATGAGACTTTGCTCATGCTGCCAGCACTACCCAGTCAAAGGCAGCTCCATAAATAATTTCAAGGTTTGCCTTTCAGTTAACATATACATTATGTTGTGTTACATACTGTAAGATCCTGACATTGATAATAATCACAAGTAGAAATGTGGGTTGCTGTAACACATTTACCTCTGTGCAAGTACAGGTTTTCGGACTGTTTCATGTTGTGGTGTACACATGTAGACACATGTAAGTAGTCATATGTGTCCACATAGAGATAAAATGAGACTTTGCTCATGCTGCCAGCACTACCCAGTCAAAGGCAGCTCCATAAATAATTTCAAGGTTTGCCTTTCAGTTAACATATACATTATGTTGTGTTACATACTGTAAGATCCTGACATTGATAATAATCACAAGTAGAAATGTGGGTTGCTGTAACACATTTACCTCTGTGCTTTCAAACATAGAATCATAGAATCATAGAATATGATTAATAATAAGATAAAATTTTACTTCAAAATGAAGAATTAATTCAGCTAAAGCAGCCTTTTTCTTGTTTTAGTTCTGAGTTGCTTGAGCTCTCCACCAAATATAGACAATCCTACATATATACCTACATATGCACTCACAGGGAAAGTTTTCAACAGTGTATTACACACAAGAGCAAGCAGCAGATTGCTTAAGATTACCCCGACATCCTGGACCAGTCTTGGAGCAGTAATATCTTCATGTTTGCTGTCAAGGCCCGTCACCCCGGCTGACCAGCAGGGACGCCAAGGCAACCCACATTACTCAATCAACTTTAAGTGTTATAAATACTGAGGTCCATAAAAAAGTACAATGTAATGATGACTTAAACAAACCCAATTCATCATCCCAGCTGCACACATATCATTTCCCTCAGGGTGACCAAGCAACCAGCAGTGAACGTAACCCAGGCCAGATTCAGATTCCGTTTCTCTTCATCAATTTGACTTTTGGGTTTACCCTCCTCCAAAGGAAAAGAAAAAATATCCCCTTAAAAATGAATAAAAATCTCACAAATCAAATACAGCTCAGCTACCTGAGTCCCCTTTTTGTTGTTGTTGTACTCATGTCCATGCATTTTGCCTCTAGTGATATAAAGGGAAACCCTTCAATTTAAAGGTCAAATGGGGGCCGTTTGTTTTAACCCAGTGAACCATGGCAATGGTATTCACATATATTATCTTTTGTCCTTCAACAGTTGTTAGACTTGTAGCCAGAGGGGAGGCTTGGCAGATTTGCTTGCACTGATTTTTTTAAGATATAAAAAAGTACTAAATTTCTGCAGTTAAGTGTGCTTGATTGAGTAATATTCTGAAAATCAAATCGATACCAAATCTGATTTTCAGTCAATGATAAGGCACATTCACCAGCACTATTAAAGTTTGTTGGTTTCATTCATTTAAAGAGGAAAAGTAAAGATCCACGATTCAGTGTGGTCTGTTCCCTTGGCTGCCTCCACCCTCTTCAATCCACCTCCTTGATTTTATGCTTCCCCCTATGCTAATCATGGAAATGTCATGTAAGAACACAGTTAATTATAGCTCCACCTTTCAATTCCCATGTCCTTACCCCAAATTCCCTCTCCTTTTGATTAAAGGATTGCGATTACAGGGTGGGCAAGTCAGCAAAGCTGGATTAAAGAGAATTAGTACGATACGCTAGTGAAAGCCAGGTTTCAACTACTTTTCGTTTCCACACAACTGTGGGAACAAGCCAGTCTGCATAGACTGGGATTAGTAATTTTTTGTCCTGAACTGCTGTCCATGCTTTTTCTGCTGTGGAATTACTGCTGTTTTCCTCCCCGCTGGTGGCTGCATGTTAAGTCAGACTTTTTTTTTTGCAATAGGTACAGAAGCACAGTTTGCAAAGTTTAGAATTTTTTTCCATCCTGTTAAAATCAGATGAAAAGAATATGGCAATCAGTACAGCTGGAAATCTGTCACTGGCATCAAAATGTGGCTTTGGCCTTTGCTTGTGTCTGCAATAGTTCCAAACTCATTGGGATACTTTGGTGCGAAGCACAGTGCAGTGGCTGCTTGCCCTGGAAGTTGCCACAGCTTTTTCCTTCAGACTGAAAACTTCACCTGAGCTGAAGCTGAACTTTTCCCATGAAAATTTTCAATGAACTGGTATTTTCTGGTGAAAAAACAGTTAGCTAAAATACTCATTTATTAATTAACCTGAAAAAACCATGCTGTTGAGGTCCTTTTTACAAGGATCATATAAACAAAAATGTTAGAATGAGACCAAAATAGAAATACAACTGTGGAAGAAACTTAGGTATTTGTGGTGGTTTAATCCCAGCCAGCAACTAAGCACCATGCAGCCACTCACTCATTCCCCTTCGGCAGGAGAGGGGGAAGATAACTGGACAACTAAAAGTGAGAAAACTTGTGAGTTGAGATAAAGACAGTTTTATAGATAAAGCAAAAGCCGCGCACGCAAGCAGAAGAAAACAAGGAATTAATTCCCCGCTCCCCATGGCAGGCAGGTGTTCAGCCATCCCCAGGAAAGCAGGGCTCCATCACGCGTAACGGTCACTTGGGAAGACAAATGCCATCACTCCAAACAACTCCCCCTTTCCCTCTTCCCCCAGCCCCTTATATGCTGAGCATGATGTCATCTGGTACGAATATCCCTCTGGTCAGCTGGGGTCAGCCATCCCGGCTCTGTCCCCTCCCAAGTCCCTTTGCATCCCCAGCCTGCTCGCTGGTGGGGTGGGGTGAGGAGCAGCAAAGGCTGCTCTGCGTAAGCACTGCTCAGCAGTAACGAGAACATCCCTGTGGTATCAACACTGTTTCCAGCAAAAATCTGAAACACAGCCCCACAGCAGCTACTGTGAAGAAAATTAACTCTAGGCCAGCCAAAACCAGCACAATATTTGCTTGTTTTCATTAGAAATTCAGGGGGAGAAAATTCTAATTTTCAGCCCTTCATCTCTAGAGGCACAAAACTCCGCTCCCTCTGTTAAGACTGTAAATGCTTTGTAGCCAGGCTGGTCCTTACTCTGCCTCTACACAGTCTTTAGCACAAGGACAGATCTTAGCCCTTGGCTCTGCCACCATACACTCACTACAAATAATGTAAATCTACAGCGAAGCTGCAAATTGCCACACTGATTATTTTTGCCAGTGGGCACAATGCAGAAGATGGGTGAGACACAGTTTGGGGATGAGTTTTCAGGGGACAGGAATTAAAACAGAACTGAGATGTTCTTTCAGAGCCTCCATAATCCACTAACTTGTTTAGTCGTAGTTTTCATTTCTCTGTTGAACCACATGGATGTAAATCAAAACACTTGCCAGGAGATTTTCGGCTACTGTGTGGATTTCAAAAGCTATTACTCTGGTTAACTTTTAACTGCTTAGACAATGAAAACTTGGTCCTTTCAGATAGGAATTACATCTGAGGTGTCCCTAAGCTTGAGGGGACCACAGAAAGAGTCATCTTCTGTCCTGGGGAAATAAGAAGCATAAACTTCCCCAGGGAGGGCAGAGCAACAAGTCCTGAGAGTGTGGACATGCGCTGTTGTCCCTTCACCACCAGGAGGGTTGATCAGTTTGTAAATATGCCCATCAGTTTGTAAATATTCCCACCAGTTCGTAAATATGTCCATCAGCGTGTAATTCTGTCCCACCAGCTGTCTCACCCCTGACTTTGCACAACAGTGGATTTATTAAGAAAGCAGGAGCTAAGATTACACGACTGGTCTTTGATAGGCAGCAAACGTGGGTAAATACAAACAAACTGGGGATGTGACATTACAAAACACTCGAGGCCAGTGTGATGTCTTATCTGCCACATGAGGGGGTGTGCAGCATCTCACAAAGTATAGCTTGTAGTAAACACTCTTAAAATTATTGTTTGCCCTTATTGAAATATGCTAATATTTACACTGTTTCAGGTAGAAGGAGTTCGATGTCTTTGTTTTTCTGGATAATAATTTCCCTGATACCCAAATTCTGCTTGGCACTGTTCCCATAACCCCTACCAGGATCTAGCACCAAAATTTGAATCTGACTGCCAGGTTGAAAAAAAAAATTTCTGAAGAAAAGGCAAAATTCAGGTGGTAGAAGGCAAAATTTGTAACTGTTGAATAAGTTTGTGGGGCTTTTTAAATTAACCTTGGAATTAAAAAAATAATCTAAGAGGGATGAGTTGTGCTTTAGATAGGGTTTGTGTCATTCATGTGTGTATTTTTCTTTCATGTCATTTATTTCTCACTTTATCCAGATTTTCTTGTTCCCTGAGTACCAGGTAACACAGCAGTTCTGTAGATGCTGGGCTGTTGCAACTGATATATTCCCCCCTGAGCTGTGCACACTGCAGTTTGTACCAGTACAACATTTCTGAGTCTTGCAAAAAAGAGTGACCTAATGTGGCAGCCTGCTTGCTATCTCCCATTTCTGGTTCTGCTATATGACCCAGCCCTCTGCATCGTTTGCACAGTCCCCTAACTGATACCCTCCTCTGGACTCTGGCCATCCATTCCTCTTGGTTATCAATGTCTGCTTCTGCAAGAAGACTGATACACTGGAAAAATACTTTAAATAGTCAAATTTCCTGAGGCACTATCTGTAATGGGGCCATTATTTGTTGTATTGCTATATCGTTCGCTCTTTGTATTTTACCCTCTTAGAAAAGCGAGTTTGCATGGGAAATTATTGTCATGAAGCCACATCATCCTTTACATACATTATTCCTTTGTGATTTTGTATTTCCTTGAATATTACAAAACTTTTTTTTGCTCTACATATAGCATGCTTATTCTTTAAGAATGCTGAGCTTCCCCAGACATGTACAGTACATACATTACCATTTTGTCCTTCACCAGTTCTTGGCCTCATAGCCAGAGGCAAAGATGCTAGGATTTGCTTGAGCTGAGCAATACAATATTTTTGTTCAGCTGTGAAGTTGATTAATAATTTGGAAATTAAATCAATATATTCTTTGATTTTCATTACAGTGGGGTTTGCATGTAAACCTTTTGTACTGGCATTCCCAGCCTGAGTAGGGGAAACATGGTAAAACTAAGCTAACGGATTTGGTGTCATCTTCCCCATGACATTGCAGAAATGAAATGAAACTCCAAGGATTAGCAGCTTGATGAGAATTTTTGCTGCTTATCTTCCTTGATTATTCTTGATTGTCAAAGCCAAAAAGGTTTTGAATGCTTCCAGTTTGTGGTGCCAAGTGTGAAGCAATTTATGTATTATGAAATTAGCTAGCCTGTTTTTATCAGATCGTTTGGATCCTTTAGACAGTCATATGAAAACTAAAGCTCCAAAATTTGATGTCCTTTGATGGATAATAAAGGGTAATTTTCAGAGTCAATGAGTGCTCTAACTGTTCAGCAATGCTGAAAAAAAAAAACAGGTAACTTTCTCTGTAAGAAAATATCTTAAGAAGTTAGAATCAAACTTCATTGAAATCAGTGGGAAGACTGAAAATTTCAAGAGACTTGTGGTAAAGTCTTACGTATTTAATTCTAGTTAAATATGATTGAAAGCTTCGCTTTGAAATTCTTGCTAATGTAATTTATACAGTAAACTTTCTTCAATGGGAAAGCTTTCATAAAGTTATAAACATACTGTGTGCTCTTAGAAGGATCTTTCAGACTTAGAATATGACAGTAGAACCTCAAGAACAGCCAAAGCTGGGAAAGTAAAACCGGGAAATTTCTACTGCTGCCCAAGTGTTGGATTTTTTGCCTGTTGGCATTTTGTGTTTTCAGAAATGTGTGGTATCTGGGTACACAGCAAAAACTTTAGACAAGAGTTGCAGTGTATCTTATGTGGTTGACAAACAGGAGTTTACAGCAGTCATTAAATCTCAGAGTCCCTGAAGGAGGCAGGATTAGGATGCAAGATGGACAGGCACTCTCTGACAAGACTGAAAAAACTTACATCCAACTCTGATCTTATTTGACTCCTGCTTATATGGAATTCAGTGTAATTTAAGGCTATAGACAGGCTTCAAGTGTATCAGATTATTAGAAATCTATTAAAACCAGTAGCCAGTCTCTTCATCTCTCAATCTGAACACAAATGAATGTCCTACTTTCGCTCTCACCAGTTTTCTGAAGTCAGTCATGAAGTTCAGGAATGAAACTTCCAACTTAACAAATGGAGGCCTATTTGGAGAGAAAAAATAAGCTGCCTCTTCCTTTGTGATGCTATGCCCTTCCACTTCCCACCGCTTCTGCAAAACTACCTTTAAACACTGGGATCCGGCAGTTCTCCCACCTTTTGGCCCAAGAACATGTCTCAGCTCTACTCCAGCTACATGTTGGACTAAACCGAGGCAATGAAATGAGGCCACACTATAGTCCCTCCAGAAGCCATTAGAATCATAGAATGTTTTGGGTTGGAAGGGACCACAAAGACCTGCCCTGCCATGGACCCTACACTAGACCAGGTTGCCCAAAGCCCCATCCAACCTGGCCTTGCCTACATTGATTTGGTTAGGCCAGGCCTCTGTACCTGTTGTCCATGTAACATATGTCATTTTATGTAAAAGTATGTAAATTGCCCCTGTAGCTCAGATGATGCATTAAAAAACCTGAGGGAGTCCAAAGCAATCAATAAACTCCATCTGCAGAGTGCCTCTGAACCCAGTCATGAACAACATCATCATCATGCAGATCATCATCACTCAGTCAAATTCTGTGGCCAGTTGACAAAGTCTTTCATGAGACAGAATTTAAACAAAGTTTGTCAGGCTTGGGCTGAGGTAATTCAGCAGCATACGATGTGGAATTCTACTTGCCCTTGTGAAATCCCAGGTTGCTCTAATGGATACTAGCCCATTTCCAGGCACTTCAGTGGCCAGAGCTACATACAGAATAAGCAGCATTTCAGATGTTGGTCCATCATAACATGCTGAGAAGTAGCTTGAGCAAGATCTTTTTTAATAACTTTATTCTGGAATACACCTCTGGATCCCTAAAATTAGTCCCAAATACCTGTCTGTGTTCATATATCTCCCTCTTGGCTCGGTTGCCCATCCACTGTCAGCTGCCCTTTTCTTTTATCTGATTGTCTCTTTTGCTTTACCAGTGACATCAGGGTCACACACCTGACACTACCTACATTAAAAACTGCAGGATTATCTTCACGCTGTCCTTTACTCATCTTTCCAGGAACCTACTGCACTCTTTAAGTCTCCGGTTACATATGAAATCACGCAGTCAAGATCAGGTTGATGGGTAAATTAACTTTGTTACTACCAACTGCAAGTAGACTTCAATAGAAGCCCATCCAAAGAGTTCTAGGCATGGCCTTAAAATTTAAGGAGAATAACAAATGAAAGTATACATGTCCCACTTCTTTTTCTTAGGCTCCGATCCTGCGAAATGACCTCTGAGACCCTCCAAGAGGGTAACCTTAACCGAACAAAGCATAGAGACCAGCCTTGCTAAGGTCATTGCTATGTTAGTGGATTTGAGGCTCACAAGTCTCTTAAAAGTTCTCCAGTTCAAGTCACGGCAGCTCAGGCAGCCCCTCAGGGTAATCCCCACATTTATGTGAGATGATGGCTCACACCAAGAGAAGCCAGGGGACTGAGGATATTCACTTTAGAGGGCAAAGGTGGTATCTTCACATGTGTTTACGCAGGATATAGCACTACAGGGCTCTAGTCCCAAATGAGATTTCCAAGTTATGTTGTAATACAAACAAACAATAATAATAGAGAATGGGTCAGGGCAAGGGGAGGAGGGGGAAGTTATGATTAATTTTTATCAGACTTCCTTCTCCTTTCCACAGAGCAGTTCAATGTGAAGTCAAAGTTCATTGACACGTTCTCTGTAGTCGGTGGGATGATTGTTTTATATTAGCCATTGACTTGGCCTGCATTGATCCTTGAGAATGTATCGCACAAATCATTTTGCACTAAACTGCTGAATCGATGAAGAAATCTCCTGGAAAATTTATATTAAAAGTCGCTGTTTGCCTAAATGAGTTCCCTGTGCCCCATATTGAATATTTTGCTGATGAATTGAATGAGTTTAAATTTGAACATTGCAGACCCATTAAAGAATGAATTCTTAAATCAACTTCTGCCATTTATGATTGAAATGAGATTTCCCCTGCAATAGACTAGCTGTTATATAAATCAGTTGTGCATTTTATACTGTACCATAAACAAGATATAATTCTTTTAAATACACAACAGGTGCCTTAAATCTTTTGATGCATCTTGTATTTATCTGATGTTGATTTTAGTATATTTACACCAGGTAACTAACATGGGTTTATAATAGAATATAGTTTCTGAAGGTTAAAGAAACCATAACCTTTGTTTTTAAATGCAGCTGAGTTTTCAGGGATTATACTCTACATCACTGTTCACTGCTGAGATCTAAATTTAATCTAAAATAAATAATTGTCCTTTGCAGTATAAAAAAGGAAACCGTCTTGAGTAAGATTATGATTAGGGCAAATATGACTTTTAGTGTGACATAGAGGAACATTTTTTTCTGCTATCTAGTTTTAATATTGCAGTGAATAGTTGAATTTCTTTCCTTTCCACTAGGACACTCTGCACCTTAGGTGACCTCTGTGTTTACTGGCTCAGGTAAATGACTCAAGCTGGTATCAAAATTAGTCCATGCACTCATTCAGTTTTGAAGCTATCCCAGATTACAGGGCTTCCACTGACAGTTTGCTGGAGTGACTGGTGTCAGGGAAGTGGTTCTTCACTTTTTCCACAAGTAACAGCTTTTTACATAGATCATGCTCAGCATGTGAGATGGTTGTTTCCTACTCAAGCTCCATGAGGAGGTCACTTCTGGAGCCAGACTTGATCTCTGGATCTCTGGATCTCATGGATCTCATCCCTGTGTTTCAGAGTTTGGACCAGGTGGATCTTAGGGGAGTGGAAAGCTCCAAATCATTGTCCTCTTCCTCAGGGAACAGATTGAAGAGGACATAAACTAAGACTATGAGGTCAAATCAGCAGCTGAAATAAATTGATGCATTTTATTTGATATCTAAGAATGGTACTAATGTGGGCTCTATGTACTCAGCAACTTCTGAATGGACAAAAATTGCCAAGAAATAACATGGGGAGCTTCAATGAGCTGCAAGTGAGGAGTAGCAGCTGCATTGTGGATTAGCAGATAGGCAGGTCTGGAGGTTAATTTGGCTTTGCTCTTTTCCTACCCTAGTTAATGTGGCATTTATAAGTGCTCACAATATAAAATATGAAAAAAAAAAGTCAGACACTGAGGAGGGACCATAATGAATATGGAAAATTGAATAAAATCTGGAAGCCAAATGAGAAATGCATGTTTTCACCATCCGTCACTTCAGGACAGTGTATTTCTTCATTGGTGTTACCTCAAACACACCCTACAAGGCAGTTCTGGGCTCTGATGCACACATAGAAATGGGGTCTCCAGTCTAACCACCCTCCAATGCTTGTCATCAACTTCCTCTGCCTACAGCTGAGCACACACTGGATTTGCCCTGTGGGCTCACCCAGACACCGTGCCCCTGATGATAAGCCAACATTAAACTTCAGGGTATGCTGCAGCCACTTCTCCTCAGTTTGCAGCCACTTCTCTTTTCCTACAAGCATGACACTTTTCCAAGCATTCGAAGGGGTGAGTACAAGGTACTGTGACTGTTCTTTGAAAAAGAAAACCTTCCTTATTCTTGAAAAAGAAAACTTTCCTTATTCTTGTCCCATTCTTGCCAGTAACAGGGTTCAGAAGCAGCTTCCAAAGTAAAGATATCTTTAAATCACAGGTGTTGCAGAAGGGCTGGAATCTCTCACTTTAACCAGGTTGTAAAATCTCACTATTGAGGCCGTAGTAACTAATGTTTCATCCCCTAGCTTCCAATGTTTTCATGTCTCTGTGGGACTCTCTCATCCAAGGACAAACATCAAGGGTTTTATAACTATCAGTTGATCATTTCTGCTAAAGTAGGGGAGGTGGATTCTCAGCAAGATAACAAAGGTGTTATCTCTATCCAGGGAACATATAAAGGAGATTGGGAAGATAACATCTAATTGAAGATTCAATTTTCCAAGTGTCAAATTGTTTTGATGACTAATTGATTTACATAGACTGAATTCATACACAGAGCAAATATTTTTTAGATCTTTCTCTCTGTCTTCTTTGGGGGCAGCAGATAGGAATTGCTGTTTATTTTTTTTAAGGAAAAAAAAAATTGATAGACTA
Organism: Psophia crepitans; assembly: GCA_013399095.1. Classification (NCBI taxonomy): domain Eukaryota; kingdom Metazoa; phylum Chordata; class Aves; order Gruiformes; family Psophiidae; genus Psophia; species Psophia crepitans. Next base: position 956,457 of record VWZZ01007013.1, on the reverse strand, counting down.
GGATTGCCATGGAAGATGTTACTGAGTTTTAGCTCTTTATCTTCTAGACATAGACTACAGTAGGTCGCTAATGTCAGTAAAGGTCTGACTTAGGGATCCAAGCCCAAGACTAGGAGGCAGAAAAGGTCAGGATCTAATTGCTCTGCCTTGGTGCTGAGAGACCAAGAAAAGGAAGAAAACACGATGGCCTCAGGCAAAGCTGTTGCACAAGACCTCTTTGGCTCAGTTTAAAAGAGGGATAATGGTGTTTACTTGCTTCCCTCAGAGGAACATTGTGAGAATTAATTAGTTAATGCTGGCAAAATGCTGTGAAGGTCAAAAATAATATGTAGTGAGACTGCAGGATGAAGTGGTGTGGGAGATTAATTGGAATACATCTAGGACAGCTTTAAAAGTGAGATGTGACAAAATCACCAGTGAAACCTCCTGTAGTGAAGCTTTTTTGCAAGCACCTCAAGAAGTTGTTCTGATTTAGTGACAGCATTTTCAAAGCAGTTTCAGCAAAGTCTTTTTAACAAGAATTCACTTTCAAATCCCTCTGCTGGTAACATGAGCCACTTTTCAAAGGCCTCGTTAGAGGCAGAGGCATTTCTTCTCTCTCTGTTCCTCTCATCCTTACATTTTAATTCTTGAGGACTCACTGATGGTACACTTCTCCAAAAGGACTCAGTGTTGAGAGCATCATTGGCACTAGTAGAAGTAAATTTGGATCCAGTGCGCTGCTCATTCCCCACCTCCCAAGAAAGTTCCCAATCTGCTAGACAACAGGCTCATCTGGGTAGACCAGTGCCACCTCAGTCTTCGGTCCAGTTGCATAGATTCGGATTGAAGGATTCAAAGTGGCCCTCTCTAAACCTGGTTTTGTAAATGTTTCTCTGGGATGACAGAAACAGAGACTTAAATGCCTTGGAGCAAAAAAGACATGTTACTACAGTCCATGGTTCACCCTTTAGGTCTTCAGCAAGGGTAGATTTCAGGTTCACCTTCTCTTTAATCTTTCCCTTTTGGCAAGAGAAAGGCACCTCTCCTAGGACATTGCAGATGCACGTCTTGGGTTATAGTGAGCCTAACTGTTCTCAGACAGGATACCAGAGTCAGATACCTCAAACTCAAGTGTTGCCAGTCAGCAGCACCTCTCCTAGCAGGTGCTGTTATCTCAGACCTGTATGCCATCCTTGTGTACTGTATGGATCATCTCAGCTGGGATGGAGGGATCACGGCTTGGTGACTGTTCCTTTCTTTCTTTCCTCTGCTGTAATTTTGTTGGTTTTGTTCAGCTTTTTTATTTTGGGGCAAAACACTTGTATGTTTCCTTCAGGAGAAGGAAAACCACCTTTGTCCATGTTGGTAGCACCACTCTTGATTTGCTGCTCTGAAAGATGCAGATGAGACCATAGCTCTGTTCCAATACTGGATCAAAGATCTGCAATGATGTTACTGATCCATGGTCCAAGCGCTGAAGCAATGTCAGTTTGCAGGGGCCAGGAAAGGACCCACATAGGTAATGTCTTTCTTTACATCAATGTGCAGGCACATAGTACAACTGATAGTCCTGCTTAGATGAAAATAAATACATTTCAGAATATATTTATATGCATTAAGCTTTCAATAAAAGCAAATCTAAGCCTTATCCTGAAAAATGTTGAGAATGTTGTTCTAAATAATTTCAATTTTGAAATTTTGATAAAAAACCACAAGTATTTGAAGTTTTCATCCAAGGAGCTCTTTGAAAAGTTTTCAAGCACTGAAATGTTTTGATGGAATCTGATAATTTTCTGAAAATGTGAAATAGGTCTACTACACTTTCAAAAATGTTACACGTCATAAACTATATGTTACAAATTTTGTAAGCTGTGTATTCAGGTGATCCTGCTCAATTTTAGCCAAATTTTGCCCCTTTTTGCTAACAATTTCTCATCCTCTATCATTCAATAAATTCTGTAATTATGGCACTAGTGACACTTCACACTATAGGTGCAAAAGTAATTGTAAGATGTTGATTTACTTTTCACTGTACGTGTTGTGACCATATTAATGGTCACACAGGAAATTAATTTTCCATGTATGTGCTTTCACAGGCAGAAGCAGCGCGTTTTACTTTTGCACATTTTAATTTTCATTGCCATTGTCTTGTTCTAAAATATTGTCATGTCTGGGTATCACCTCTGTCAAAAGAATATTCCTATTTTCATAATTGTAAATGAATTCATGAAAACAATCGCATTCTTTCACAAATTTCTAAATGTATCATTTCATATATTAATATCACAGACCTTTAGCACTTCTGTCTCTTCATTTTTTATTAGCATACACAAACATTTAATTTCACAGTGTTTCATTCTTGCTTTAAAAGGGCACATTTCTCAAAAAATAATGAAACAATCATTTTCAAATTTTTAATATAAATTTATAAAATATTTTTCCCAAAATTTGTCCAAAAAACCTTAAATATAATTGCACCTTTTAAACACTGTTTTCATGAGAATTGTTAGGTTTGGAAAAATAAAAATTATGCCTTTATCTGGAGCCAGTCTTGATGTAATTGGATATTACAATGTGTTCTTCATGTAGCTGTACCTTTTCCCCTAAAGTCTAACTGATTGCACACCTAATGTCTTGGCCAAATAATGCCAAGTGTGCCAGCAGACGGTTTGGATGGAGATCAGCTGAGATTGGCTTGTGGCCACCACACTCATTTCATTTGTGAGCAAAGAGCTACTTCACCTGCAGGTTTCTTAGGAGAAAACTTAGCAACTCAACATGCCTGTCCCACTGATGTTCGTAAAATTGTTGCTTGTATATCAGCTTGTGTGTTTTAGTTCAGATAATGCATTTTCTGTTTGCTTCCATTTGTCATAGCTCTTTTATACTGGATAAAATGCCAGGGCAGGGTAGGTGTAATAGTGTCTCAATGTGACACTGTCCCCAGTCAAATAAAATGTGGGTTTCTGTAAGTTTGAAGAAAATGTTCGGTTACATTTTTGCTTTCTGAGTGCTAATGAAGAAAGAAGATGTCTTTTGAGAAGGCGTGGCTGACAGATAATTGCTTTCACAGAACAAACTCAGTATATTTCCTTTTACTATTTAACATTTCAAATAATTTTACATATACCGAACATTTGTGTCTAATTGGATGAAGGATCTTAATTCTTGTTACAAAAAAAATACTGTTAAATTGATATTACTTCATTGATTTTAATAAAGCCTTTGAAGATCTGAGAACAAAGGAGCCTATTGGTTCTTTAATTAGTAAAGGATTTATTCAATAAGTTATCAGACAAGTTAATTTACAGGACTTAATTTTGCTATTGAAAGGTTTAGCCTCCTTCCCTCCAAAATTGGGACGATGGACCATTCCAATACTGTGAAGGTGATGACCTTGTGATAACCCGTGTGTTCATCAGTCAAATTACTGTCCCCAGTAATGATAATGCCAAAGCTCTGGAACACTGGGGCAGCTAATCTGTATTCAAATTACACTCAATGAAACAGCAAGCACAATTCGAGTAATAACTCACTAGCACTGAGAGGTGAAGGGAGATGTTCAGACCCCTTCATGCAGATTGGACATTATCATACATTTCTTAGGTGTTGGACAGGTCTGCATGAGAGGGTTGTTAATGAAAATATCAATCAAAAACTCTGCTGACTTAATGGTCAATTTAAATTAATTAATTGGAAAGGAAAAAGTTGAGAAGGACAGCATTGATTGTTTAGCTCAAAGCAGTTGGCAGGCTAGGAGAATGAGGTTGCCCAAACAAGACAATGTTTCCTATGCCAGTTGATGCTGTGTGAAAAGATGGGGAAAAATAGTAGGATGCTGTAATTTGAACACCTTGATACTTTGAATCATGGTTCACTAGGTTTGGGGATGGGGTGCTGAATGTAATGGTATAATATCAGCCTTGGGAAGGAAATCTACAGGAGAGGTAGAAATGGGTCAGTATGCACCAGCTGAGGATTCACCCCCCACTTTGCAGTCACGTGCAGGAATCCTTTCATTCATGGATTGTCTTTTATCCTCACAGCTTGTAGTTTCTGACTCAGAACATGTTTGCTAGTTGTACTTAAAAGGTTGAGACTCTGTAGGTCAGTGGAGGACTCCTATTGATTTTGGGGGGTGAAAATATCAGCCTGTATCTGCAACGGGGATCCTCACAAGATGCCCGTGTTTCAAGAAAACAATTAATGCCTGGAAGTATTCATAAGAATCTTCTTATTAACGTAGAAGAAAAAGGATGTGACGTTCTGTGAAACTGACATAATGTCTTTGGGATGAATAAAGTATTACATTTACTATATTATTATATTTATTCTATATTTTGAAAATAAATACTTTAAATGAACATACTTCTTATACATATGCCTATATTTATACCTATATGTATCATTAAATGCCAGCAAAATTTTACAAAAAAAAAAGAGCTCAAGCTATTTTAAAAGACATTTTGTTCATTACACAGGCAAAGGTTATAGTAATTCGGTGTGGGAACAGGCTAAGGCTTGAAATCAAACCAAGAACTTGTATCAGATCCCTGTGTTTTGTACCCAAAACTTAACATTGGTTTTGAGCTCAGTGCTAAGGAAATACAGCAAGATTTGCTAAATTAATGAGACTGTAGCTGTCTAATGCACAATCCAAACTTCCTACTACCTGCACTGGGTTGTGATGTAGGTCCAACCTGGGATCTGAGGATCCAAAATATTTTTGGAGATCCTGGGAAATCCAAAACTCTTACTCCAAAACTTTTTTATTCAAACACTCCTTCTTGTCTTCAGCCAACTATTTTGGTTTGATTTTAATTTGTTTCCTAATTCTTCTATTTCTAAATCACATATTGTCATCTGCATCAGAACAGAATACGGACATCAACCCCAAGTATAATGCAGCGGGAAATACATGTGAGACATAAAATGAAAGGCAGATGCAGCAGCTTTACTGTGGAAAGAGTCTGACCAGCAGCACTGGGGTTGATTCTGATGTTGTTATTATTATCATTCTTTTTATTATTACAGAAAGGATGGGAACAGTAAATTGGCCTAATGAGACAGAAAGAAACCAAAATAAGACAATTAGCTACTAAACACAATATGGTGATTATATATCTAAGTAAATGACAACAAGTGGAGCAGTACATGACACATTTTAAGGGAAATAAAGACACTGGGCTGACTTTCTATTTCTTCTTTTCCTTCTCCACATATCCTTTTCCCAAAGCAGTATTAAAATGATAATAAGGGACTCAAATAAATACATTCTCAATTAAATGTAACTTGGTCCTCTGTAGACCTCAGGGGCATGTCTCCAACCAGATTTCATATCTGACCTCTGGAAAATGCTTAACGTAAAGGATACACAGTGGATCAGGGCTGCACTGCTCCTCAGTATGCTGCAAAGTAAATTTACCAAGGCTCAAAGAGCCCAATCCAGCCATGGCTGTGTTAATACAATCGCAGTCCCCCAAAATCTCCCCACTGCCACGATGTAAATCTTGTTCATTTGCAGAAGCACTGAGGCATGTTTTTAGTTCTATATGGTAGCTAGCACTCACCTTTCCAAAGCTATCTTGGAGAATATTTCACCCAGGTCCCAAGAGAAAACAGTAGGTGAAAACGGCTCTGACAGTGGAAGGGCAAAGCAGCGCACCAAGCGGAGCCCGCGGTGGCACGGCTTTTTCAGCGGAGCAACTCAGCACAGCCCAGACTGATGATTCTGCAGTTTAAAGATGTGCCTGGTTGAATAGACTTCTTTCTTGCTGGACTGTGTTAGTATAATGGCTGCACAGCTAAAATGTAATCTCAATAAATGGTGTTTGCTGTTTGCTTTGCAAATGCCCTAGCTTTGCTTTCAGATCTAACCTCCCACCAAAGCCATTCAGTGTGGCCTTGACTGCGCCCCACCCAGGCAGCAGCTGAACCCCTCTGGGCATGGTTCTTCCACCCTAACATGACTAATACAAGCTCTATATACATTTGTGGTTTTATAGAAGCTATAGATCTTTATCTAGAGGTCTGTCAGGGGTCTTTATATGATTGTTACGAAGTTTACCCCTGCATATACTACTCTGTTATACCGGCGTACTTGGATAAGCACATTTATGTGGGGGTGAAACCCACATCGAAGAACATGAATGAAGAATAGGACAGAAAGTATGTGCAAAAATATGGCTACTGGTGCCTTCATCCCATCTCTGCCTAAGTTTTCTCATCTAGGAGGTGAAGATAATAACCAGACACCAGAAAGTTTTCACTTCTAATCCCAACACTGATTCTTTCTGTGGTTTTGTACAAGCTACTTAGACTGAGCACATCATTTCTCCATCTCCAGAAGGGAAACAGCAGCATCCAACACACCCACTGGTCATGGACATACAGACCCCTTCCCAGCACTAGCTTGCCTGTGTGCAGTATGAGTATTGGACATATCTGCCCCTGCACTGCCTGAGTAGTGTCTTTCTTGGAGGAATGAATTCCCCAGCAGGTCCCAGGACCCTTAAGGTTGGAGCAATTAGGATTGTCTATGGGATCTAGTGATAGGTGCCAGATTTCCCCTTTGGAACGAGGGTGATACAAAAATGTCTATGAACTATTTTTAGTTGGGCTATAAAGAGAGAATTCAGCTATCAGAAGATATAATTAGAACATAGCCACCATTCTAAATTTGGGGATTAGATACTACGCCTGTGTAATTAATCAGGCTGAATGAAGTCATCCTGGAGTATAATTACACGGACCGTTTTATTATGCTTTTGGCTCAGGGTAACAGATTCTGGGAGGAGTATTTGTGAAGGGCAAAATGGTGCCCCAGAGCTGGGACAGTCCTAGCTTGTGCCTCAGTCCTCTACACCAGGAGCCTCCATAAACTCTTCAGCCCCGGTTTTGCAGAACCTTACACAATCTTAACATTATCCAGCACGGAAAGCAAAGCAGACACAAAAGTTGTTAAAAAAAGAGGGTCTTTGCCACGTAAGTTTATCAGGACCTGGCCGTGAGCAGAAAGTATTACTACTTTTTATTTTCTTATGAATAACAGTAAAATATTACTCTGACTGCAAGCTTGATGTGAGAGCTAGTAATATCATTGCTCTTGTAGTATTTAGTTTGCTTGTATTTTCTCTTGACTCCAGATGGATTTTAATTTTGCGTATGGTAGCTACACAGTGTGCGCGTAAAAGCTTTAATAAATCTGCTTGTTCAAACTGAAATAGGCATTTTGTATTACGAGACTGCCTTGCTCCGAAACAAATCCACATGATTAGAGAAGTGGATTTAACTAATTGTCCTCCAAGCAGCTCCTATGGGAAAACAAAATGTTGTCTATGTTAATAGTGCCTCAAACAGGGATCAGTCAGGATCAGCAAAAGCATGGTATCACGTGCTTTAGTATTGCATCGTTTACCAGCTGGCAGGAGGATAATTTACATAAAATCATTATAACTTGCTTTAGGATAAATGACATCATAAAAGCTGCTATTTGAACGGAGTCCAAAATCCTGGTGTGTAACTACTGTTGAATTTCTAGAGAAGCGTGGTTTGATACTCAGATCCCACAAATCAAACTTTGGATTTTGCTCTGGGTGAGATCTTGAAGTGTGAGGGACCTGTTTCCAGACTAAACCCTGAAGCAGTTGTTCATGTTAGATATTACAATGACAGATGCTTTGGGGACTATTCTATTCTATTCTATTCTATTCTATTCTATTCTATTCTATTCTATTCTACACTGCGCTATGCTATGTTGTGCTATGCTATGCTATGCTACGCTATGTTATGCTATTCTCTAGAGGCCAGCAATATCTACTATTATTAGCAACAATACTAATTAGATTATTAAAAATTACAATAATACCTACAACACGTTGTTGAAGCATGTGAGAACAAATACCTAAAACAGTTCAGATGGGTTGTGCTCTAAAAACTGTGCATAGACTGCAAGGGGAGCCTAGTGTTATGAGCTGAGGTGCAGATGTCCACATGGTTTCTATTTTAGGTGGCAAGAATCCAGCCCTCAGTGCTTCAGTTTTTCACTGCAAATAGAGAAAAACACTGCCCCATGTGAACTTTGACATGGAGAGACCTTGACAGGTGACAAGGCTGGGTCATTCCTTCTACCTGCTCGGTGCTTGTTTCCAGCAGGGAGAAGGTAGTAGCGTAGCTCTGAAGGTTGCTCCAGGACTGCTGTCTCTGGCAAAGGTTGTTTGATCTGGTTTAGAAAGAGGCCAGCTAGTTAAGTTTACTTTGTTTGCATGGTTGGTCCTTCTCACTGAGTGATGAAAAGAAGTGTCAGGGCACTGGCAGGCTTGTTTTCATTAATGACCTAACTATAGGGAAGGAACGCAGATGGAGGCATTGTCAATTGAGAAATTCTCTGGCACTGCAGCAAGAATTGCCTCACCAGTACTAAAGCAATGTGATGAGGACATGCAGGGTTGCACAGACATAACACAGCTACAAAATCCTGTAAAGAACCACCCAAAAATGTTCGGGGTAGCTCCAGAGATGATCAACAGAGATTTTTGATCCTACTGCAGGCCAGTGCAGTGGTGTTGCCTGAAACCTGTGGTCTCTACCCACAGGACCTACACACAAAACTGCAAGATCCTGCTCCTGAGCTGATAAGACTCAATGAAAGTATGAATAATTTTGCCTGCTCTGCTTAGTTCGTAGATAATTTCAGGATACGAGTCCCCAGGGCTTCTAAACTGCCACCTCTCCTGATCACTCAGGCCCTTCAGGGAAGGTTTTCTAAAGGATCTGAATACTTGAATTTCACTGAGATTTGGGAATGTCATTTTGTGATACTCCTTTGAAACTGCCTGTCTGCATTCACATGAAAACTGCAGAGAAAAGCCAAAGTACAAGCAAAATTTTGTACTTCGGCTTTTCATACTGTACATTGGGACTGTAGACCACTGGCCATTTGTGGGTCACTTTGCATATTCTGGAACAGAGCTGGCAAAGCCGGTGTGTAACACACTCTGGCAGTATATGCTCAAAGACCACTGAAGCAGATAGCAATTCTCTGGTAAATTTTCTCCAAATTAGCTTTTTTTTTTGTATGAGTTATCACTGTCAGAAGAGGAAGAGCTGACCTTTCTTCTTTTTTCCCTGAGTCAGTCATTACCTACATTTCTTCCCAATATGGCTTGTTCCACCTTGCCTGTCTTCAATGTTATGTTCCTGTGTCATCATTTCTCTGGTTATTGCTCTGCAGTATCTACTGGAAGATTGCTCAGGGTGCTGCTGTACCCATATTGTTCTGCTTGCTGTCAAACCAGTGGCTTCAGTTAATTCATATCTGGTGCCATGCAAAAGGGAAGAGCAACGAAGGCAAGCTCCAGGCAGCAGAAGTCTAACAAAGAAGTCCATGCAAGATACTTGAGAGCACCTAAACACCAAAGGCAAAACCATGGCAAACCTTCCTTAGCGTCTGGGGTGAGACTCAGTTGACAACTAGGTCTGAACTAGTCACTGAAGAGTCCCTTCATGTGGAGAAAGAGATGTGACGACAACGGACGTTTGCACAACCTGAAGTGGACTTCCCTCTCCATTGACTAGAAACCTGGGAACCCTGGAGGAGCAACTCAGCCACAGAACCCCAACTACAAACACCTCAGATAGTGTGGCTGGCCCCCACCCTAGTGTCCTGTTTGGGAATGCTCTGTGAATAAAGAAATAGTTTATCCAGTCAGTTTTCATCACTGGCAGTTACCAAGTGGGTCATTAATATGCTCTGTAATTCCAACCTAACTATTCTAACGTGCATTGATTTCATCTTATGTGGGAAAAGGAGCTCATTGCTTATTATTGGCTGTAATATATCTCCATGGAAAAGGTAAAAGCTAGCTGCTAGTCTCACACAAATGACTCTGAGAGGAGCTAAAAGTGCTTGCTGGAAACGGAGCACCGTGATTGAACACCTTCCAGCAGAGCACTGGGATGCCGGAGACTCCCCTGCTGTGGAGAGAGATGCTCCACTCCCTTAATTGTCTTCATGGACCTTCACTGGACTCTCTCGAGTATACCCATGTCTCTCCTGTACTGTGGAGCCCAGAACTGGACACAGTACTCCAGGTGTGGCTTCACCAGTGAATAAATGGGAAGGCTCACCACCCTCAACCTGCTGGCAATACTTTTTCACCATCCAGCGCTATGTGCAGGCACTGGGAATGCTTTGTTGAGGTGCCACCAGTGTCGGAAACCCTCCCACTGCTTTGCCAGGGCACCTAAACAAAATCATACTGCAGCTGGAAAACACCTCTGGGATACAGACCAAGAAAGTCATGTATTCAAACACAACAGGAGAACAGCATTTTGTGTCTCATGACTATTGTTCTTTCCATCCAGCTATAGTCCCACCATTCTTTTTTTGTAAAAATCTTTTTTTTTTACTTCGTATCAATTTTTACTTCATATCAGCTGTTGCTGTTGAGAAATTTTTCTAAGCCTTTCTCTGTGTCTAAGCAGACCCTCAGGTTTTTAAAGAGGTAATTCATATTCCTATCTGACACCTTATGTGGACTTCGGGAGCTCACTGGATTTCGATGAAGGTGTGGAGAATAGTAAGGACTGATGGTCCTGTGAACTTCTCAGCCACATTCAAAGACAGTATGCGTGACTGTGAGCAGGTGACTTTCATCCACCACCACCCTGCTCAGCCAGGCTGGGTAGGACCGGGCAACCTTCATAGGGATTCCTGTTGGGTGGAGAGGTTGGTCCACACACATCGTACAACCTCAGTGCCTCAGCATCAACATCTTACCACTCTTTAGAAATGCTAAAAAGACTCCATGTATAAAACCTCTTTGAAGCTCTACAGAAAACCAGAGGAATACGAAATAGAAATAATGCTGCCAGACTATATAATGTGAAGCTACCAGCGTGGCCTTTGCAGGGGTGAGGGTTTTGACCTTGCAGGTCCTTCCATGAGTGTGGCCCACATCGTTTCCCACCCCACGTACAGTAGCAAGCATGCCTGCAAGGCTCTTTTCAGGCTAATTCCTGCTAATGTCATGCATGGCTAGTTAACCTCCATTTGATCTGTCTTTTAGAGATTTATTCATCAATAAAGGCGTTATTACTCCTTTGATGATAGTTAGTATCATTTATATGAATTGTCTATTGACGGACACATTTAACAAAGGGTGTTTATGTGCTGAACAATCACATAGTTTATTTATCCAATAATCATATAATCGATTTGAAAAAAAATTCAAGTTGAAGGACTTCTTTGAGATTTAAAGATTTCACAGCTTCCATCTGTGTCTAAGATGTTTAATTTGTGTTAGTTCTGTATTACATTTCACTAGTATTGTTCCTACAAACGGATCTTATAGATCAACACCTGACAGCTCTCAGGTAAAGACTGAGCCTGGCTAGCTTGTTTAAGATGATTGCTTGGGTGTTTTTAATCACAAATGACAGTATAAAAAATTAGAAATACTGGGCAGAGTCTTGAGGCACTCTCAGAGAAGGATACCACGGATCCCGCTTGCCTTCCGGTATTTTTTCAGCACTAAGACTGTCGTCTCTACAGTGGTCACAAATATCTACTGTTGACTGAAAGAGAAGAAACCTATACCAGGTCTCCAGCAAGGCACCTACAGTACTCACATACCCCTGAAACTGTCAGAATTGGCACCACAACTCTGGGAAGCCACGGAAATAGCCTTCACATTGATCTAGTGACTGATATTAACACCCCAACATGCCCCAAGTGCCAAATTTCAGGCCATCCATCACCATATGATGTTTGGCTCCTAATACAGGCTTACAAACGTTCAAGGAGTGGCTGCCAAGGTTGCACTCCTTGGTGTGGATGGGAGAGTCCATTGTACGCCTGGGTTTAAACGTTTTATTTTCTAAGGTCCTGACTCTGGCAGATTCTCTATCTCAGTCACGTTTCCAGTTCTTGGAAAGAACAAGACCGCACTGACTACCTGGTGACTTACAGTTTTTTGCAGGTAGGAAGTGACGCTGGGCTTTCATCCTGCGACGACTTACCCAGTCGTGCTTCCTTGGAAAGACATGATCCATTCTGGAGGATTGCAGAGACCATTAGATACCAATGATTTCACGGGACCTCAGCTGCACAGTACAGAGCCTGGCAGGGCCTTGGCACCAAGGGACCAAAGCTTTGTGGAGCAATTACTACACTATCAACTTACTCCTTAAGGCAGGGAGTAAAGACTGCGGGAATGCAAGAGAGAAATCCCACGGATCAGGACTGTAGAGTAGTTTAAGAAAGCCTGGTTTTGTACCCCTTTGTGCCACAGCAAGCAGGAACTGAGTGATCCGAGTTCATGTTGGGACCTTAAAACGAGGCAGGGAGGTTCTGCTTCTGTGATTGGAGCCAGGTCCACAGAATCACGGTCACAGTTATCACTTGTGGGATGTCTAGCTGCGGCATGGATTCCCTGTTAAAATACCCTCATGCACAGGGAGGTCTAAAGAGGATTGGTTTGCTATTATTAGTTACTGGCCAAAAGCTTCTGCACTCTGGTTTGAAGGAATTTTTGATCTTTTGATTTTACAGGAGACTGGAATTGATAAGCCGGGTGATTTCAAGGACTGCAGTTTCAATCAGACCCCCCTCCCTGCCACCCACCTGGGAGACTCTCACCACAGGGAAGGACAAGTCCTGGGATTTGAAGGTTTAAGCTGAGGCCACCAAGTCCCATAGCTTGAGCACTATCAGTAACAGCCGGAGTTAAGCTCTGGGAGCAGCAGCTCAGCTGCCCGATGTCTGTGTTAGATGCACTCACAAGTGGTAGAGAGTAAAACCTTGATCCTGCAAAATCTGGTGGCTGGAGGGCAGATGGGTTTTGGCAGTGTCAACATGCTGGTGAACTTGCTACTACCTGAATGAGGGTTAGCATGTCCTTCTTTCCTGAAAAAAAAAAGCCACAGAAAACTTTCCTAGGGAGAGGTAGGAGATGCGGACTGGCAAAGCGAAGACAAACCAGACAATACACACTGTAGGTCCTTCCCTGCCCTCTTTGCACGGCTGCTCCTCTGAGATCCATTTCTCAAAGGTGACACAGTGAGCTGGGTGTTGATCCCAGACCTCTCAATCTGAAGTACCTGTACCCTGATGCCACTGTGTTATGACCAAAATCTGCTGTAGTTCCATACCCTTAACTAGATACTATTTTAAAAACTATTTGTATATTATTTTTGTTAATTAATTCTCTGTCCTGAGTGAAAACTGAGACAAGTTGATACTTTCTTGAAACTCCGTCTTTGCTCAGAGACTCTGGTAAAGCCTTCAAATAACTCAAACGACAATAGCAGCAGCAGAGAGATGCACTCGGTGAGACCCAGACCTGTGGCAGCCAGGAGCAGGTCGGAGCTGAGAGCCGGCAGATGCCGCTGCTGCTCGTGTTCCCCTCCCAGGAAACATGGAAAAACTTCACACCTTCTCAGCAAGCAGCTAGGGCACTCCTGCCACCACAGACAAAGCCAGTGTTCCATTTTTTAGCTATATATGTATTCATGTTCATGTCTGTACCACACACACAGTGGAACGTACGTTTCTGTATGGGCACGTGTATACGTGGGGGTGTTTAAGCACGTTTATGAACAAATCGGCATGTACAGCTGTGCATAAGCATGTGCACATCAGCGGCGCGGTGTGGGTGCTTCTGCAGGACTCAGCAGAAACTACGCTGTGCATGCAGAACTGTGTAGAAAGAGCGTCACTAAATGCACACGCCTTTGTTATAGGAAACAAGAATCCACAGCATCCTGCTGGGGAGATAAAGATATAACAACAGAAGACAGAAAGCTCCTGGAAATAGCATTAACCCTTACCCATACACTTTTTTTCTTGGCCCTGGATCTATTTTAACACTGGTGCCAACTTGTTTTGTCTGGCATGGCCAAGAAATCTGCCTTTTATGTCTGGGACAGTGAGACTGGTATTTGCAACAAATTTCCCTGCTCAATACGGGAAGGGAAGGGAAGGGAAGGG
>VWZZ01007013.1:924268-942410 GCA_013399095.1 Psophia crepitans | reverse complement strand
AAGGGAAGGGAAGGGAAGGGAAGGGAAGGGAAGGGAAGGGAAAGGAAGGGAAGGGAAGGGAAGGTTAGGTTTCCAGGGGCAATGGGATAACAGAACCTGCCCTGATCACTCAAGTTGTAGAAGAACAACAAATTCCTAAGGTCAGTTATTCTTATTAGTTATTATTAGATCTATATCACATAGTGCTCAAAAGCAGAGTTGCTCCTTTTCCAAAAAGACACATCACAGGCACAAACCAGCAGATAGCATCTCCAGCTACCCGGTCCACACCCACAGTTAACAAGTGAGACTGATAGATACTGCAAGTCTAGTTTGCAATCATGTTTTAGGACTAAACTGCACCCGTGTTTCATTTCAGGATAGGTAAGTGATACCTGAGAAGTGCAAACCTAGTCCTTCACGCAGAGGGCTATGAGGAAAATTGGAAACTTTCTGACAGATCAGAAAGTCCGTTGCCTAATTTGGAGAGATGCTTTGTGAATTAATTCAACACTGATTCAGCACAAGTTGAGCCCTGGAGAAAGGCTGATAGAGGCCACTTGGATTACTCTGCCGTGAATCTGATGCTGAGACATTCACATCGCTGCGAGGGTCCTCGGGTGCTGGAAGGATGCTGGAGGTACCTGGCCATGGGGGCAGGATCCCAGCACCCTGAAGTGATGCTCTTCCTCCCCAGCCCCACCTTACAGCCCAAGACCTTTCCGTGGGCTTTGGTGCCATCAAGTGGCAGCAATGCTGAAAGGAGAGCAGCACTCAACAGTCCTTGGTTCTTGGGCTGTCCCTGGACACACAAGAGGAACACACAAGCAAGATTAAATCCTTTCCCGAAGTTTGAGACTGTGAGACAATGCAAGAGCACTGACCAAAGAGAAACTTTTATTTGTGTTTGAACCAGATAGAAAATGCAGCTTTTATTAAACGAGGAGGAAGATTGGTTTTGAGAAATGATTCATGCAGCTGGCATCAAAAGAGTGGCTGAAAAATCACATCAATATTCGCTGGACTTCCAAGTGTTCTGGGACTTGAGCCAAATAAAATAGCCGGGTTTTCAGCTTGCACAAACTACTGAGACACAAAGTCAGAGCGGTCAGACTGATACTACCAGAAATTAGGTTGATCCTAAAAATTTTAGCCTAATCTTAAATATGTAGGGCTTAGAGTTTGATAAATTTTGCTTTAATCTTGCCTTTTTAAATGTATTTCAACATAGCTTTACTGAATTATCAGCAAAAGAGATTCACGGAATTCACGTTACCCATATCGAGTGCCTCAAATTCTCTGTACCGACACGAGTAGCCTGCTTAACCGAAGGTTAGCATGGCGTTGGCTAAAACACATCTCCCAGCATGTGTCCAGCTGAAATTTTAAGGAAATGAGGAGCTTTTCTTCACTGGATTCTTCCCATGTGCAGTCATTTGACCTGTTAGAGATGGGAGACTTCCTAATTCAAATTAGCCTGTCTAATTCCCTAGGCAGTGAATCTTGTTATGACTTTCTCCACAGACCTCTGGTTCTTTTGCTCCCCGGTGCTATCTCCTCTCTTATTGATTGTAACATCTGTTTGCTTTGTGTTTGTAGCTGAGGAAGATTAAAAATAAGAATTTACATCAATCTCAGGAATTATCTCGTCGGACGTATAAAGGGAGGGAAAAGTAATGATTTTTTCTTCCTCTCTCCCAGTGAAAGTAGCTAGCTAGGAAAAATGACTTAAAAATAAATACTTTGCCTGCATAACTCCTATTTAAGTACAAATTTAAGAACTTGGACTTTTTGTTGGTAAAGAATGTAGTAAGACTGTTAGAAAGCACTTGTAATTTGAATCCTCAGCACTTGTCATTGAGACCAAGGTAGAAAATATCTCAGCTGCTTTTGAAACCTCCTGATTTTAACCTAGTCATACATAGAATGAAAAAAAAATATAAACCCCACACCCAAATCTAAAAACCCACAAACAAAAACCCCAACACTTGGGCTAAATTCCCATAAAAACCCACAGTATGTCAGCATCGCCCTACACCTGCATGAGTTCAACGCTAACAGCCAAACCTTCAGCTTGTGTAAATCACTACTGCATGAAGTACAGGGAATAAACCAAGGTTATTGTCCTACCTTTGTAGATGCAAAGGTCTCCAGACAGGGGAGTCTAGAATGCATATTATACTGAATGTTTTGGCCTGGATTTATTTGGGGTTAAGCAGCACAGGCTGCAGGAGCAACAGCTGCCCCATCCTGCCCTCACACAGCATGTTCCTCTGTGTACCCATAAGCCTCCCAAGCTCATGCAGACATATTAGACACCCGTTTTGCATTCTTTTGGGTTTTTGGTCTTTTTATTAGCCACATGGCAATAGAGAATCAGCCCTAACTTGGACAGATTTGTGAGCTAAATAATGCATAAAAATAACCCTTTGGTATTATGGAGAAAGTAGTTTCACTTATTCCAGAAACTTTCTGGATTGCTGCACATACACAATCCATGCTGATGATGTCCAGCTTTCCTCCTGGGGCACTCTCAGCTTCTCTCCTTGCTCCTGTTCTGGCTTCAGCATCCTGCCCCCAGAGTAGCAAGCAATACTGCCAGGTACAATTTTGCCTTTCCAGTGGTGGTTGTCTGCCCTTTTCCAGCATGTCTTAGCAGTTTATGTTTACCACAGTTGAACAAAGGCAGCCAAATTGTTGTAGCCAGACTGTAAATAACTAGGTTTCGGCTGTGAGTAAGATGCAAGACCGCTGTCCTGAGTGGAGCTATGTCAACAATGACTTCATGGGATGTATATGCCCAGATGTTTTGCTGCTTTTGGGTATTTTCTCCCTGAGTACAAGGCACCCCTGTCAAGGATTGTGTGTCAGAGCAATCACCCCCACGCTGGTATTGCATGACACTTTTGCCATCACATGGTAGCTCTGTGGGGTTGTCGCCTCCCTGAGATGATGGCACCCCATGCTGCCTTCACCCCCCTGGCAGTACAGACAGGGCAGCAGAGCCCAAGCTGTAAAAAAGAGACTGGCTGGGGTGCTAGGGACTTTCTGTTCCTGCTCCCCATGTGTGCTGATGCCTGCTCCTTGCTTTTACTGCCAGCGCTGCTGAATTATGCTATTGCATGTTACAGTCACACCTCCATGGTGCAGCAGACATTCAGTGACTTTCCAGGGCCAAAAGCCCTGCTTGCTTCATCTCCTCTGTTGCCTCTAGGCTTTCTGGCTTGTGTGCTAGCATGTTGCCTTTCAAATCCTGTCTGTCCATATTTTTGTCTGTTAAAATATTACTTAATCTTTAATATTCTGCCACGGAAGTCGTTAAAAGTTAGCAGGGGACTTTTGTCAGAAGACAGCTTTTGTAAAACTGAGCTGGCAAGCTGACTGCCTCGATTATCAACTGCTGAAATAACAAAAGCCCCTTAGACCTTCACAATTTTCTCATCAAAGGGAAATCTGTTTAAGAGGTTCCTCAGCAGTCACCTCCCCTCCCTACAAGCTGAATATTGGCATTGCTGTAATTTGAAGTATCACCAAGAGAGGCTGCAGTTTTTCCCGAGATGGCTTTGGGATCAGCAGGCACACAACAGCCAGGCAGAATCTCTGAAGCTCTTCACCTCGTAGCACAGCTCCTTCCCAAACGTACTGTAAAAAGCAGAAATGCAAAAGCTGTAAAGGCCCATGTACCTGAGCAGCATTTCCAATGCCTGCAGCATTTCTAAGAGCATCACTGACACTTGGTGGCATGACGGGGAACTGCACATCCCTGCTCCAGAGGTGTGAGATGCTTTTGCTGGCCACTGTCCTTTTGCACAGTCTCATTTCACCTTCTGGAGATGACAAACCAAAGCACTGGAGTCAGCGTGCATGGTGAATATTGTGACTCTTCCTCTGCCTGCTTCCATCTCTCTCCAGTGTCCTTAGCGTGAAAGGCACTGTTAAATACATGCATGAACGTTAATAATGGAAGAATAAAGACCCTTGAACTAACTTCCTAGAAGGAGAGAGTTGGTCAGGGCCTTCCTTCTGCTTTGCTGGGTCTTTAAGGTTTGAAAGATAAAGGAGATCCCTAATTCAGGGAGTGCAGTGTCCTAACCTGTATCTGTCAATGAAGAGATGTGGGCTAGTTTAAAGGGAAACTCAGCCCACTGGAGACTTCTAGAGGTGTGTATTTAATCTCTGTACATAGCACGCACCGACAGCAAGCAGACGTCTAAATTTGGTCACTTAGATGTCTCACGTTAGGCAGGATGACTGCATCCACAGTGGGTTAGACATATGTCTAAGCTCAAATATACTTGTGTGTGTAAAAGGGAAAACTATAATAGAGTCACAATCCTCTGTGTGTGCAAAGCACTGAGAGCGTCTTTCATATATGCACGGGGCAATGGCAATGACAATGACAAAAATAAAGCCAGAGTGGAGCCCCATAACCACCACCAATAGAGCAAACACTATTGCAAGAGCAACAACAGCTGAACGATGAAAGGAGGAAGAAGGTTGCCAAGCTGTTGTCACAGTGCAGGGGTCCTCCTCCAGGTTGCACGGACAGATCAGCCCAGATGAAGCTAAGCTTCCTTAGCAGGTGTCTGTGTCACGGACCTGCCACCCTTATTATTTTCTGCTCTTTTCACACTGCCACAGGCTTTCAGCAACGATCATTGGCCAGAGCCTGCAGGGGAGGTGAAGGATTGCTTGTCTGTGGCTGTCCCTAGGCCTGGGGGCCCTCTGGGGAGATCCGTCAGTGTCAAAGACATTATTGGGCTCAAGGCAAGGGGCAGCAGTGTGAAAGTGCACAAGAGGTCAGAGCAGATGCTTGGCTCTCTCTCAAAATCATTGAATCTCTGTGGATTGTTTGAGAGGGACCATGTAAACCTTGTCTAATGATGAATATTAAAATTTCCTTAATGCTTTTCAGAGGGTTTATGGGCTTTCCATAGTTTGCCCTCTCCACACGGCTGGTGTGGCTCTTCCACAGGCAGGCCCAAAACAACAGTAATATTCGTAATCATTAGACATTAAATTGCGGGTCCCTAAGACTGAATGCAGCTAAAATTCCCCCTATGCTTGCCTGGTGGAGGGCTCAGCAGAGAGAAACACAGCCATAACAAGGACAGAAATGGGCAAGAGTCTGGTTATGGCTCTGGACTGCATGTCAGCTCTGGTCCAAAGTTTTCTTAACTTGCACCTCTCTGGCTTGTATCCTTAATAATATCCTTAATAATAAGATCTCAGTGTCTTGTGTAGATCTGGGGCTCCATTACCCAGCTGCAAAATGCAATGCATTTTTGTTTTTCATTTCATTTCATTTCATTTCATTATTTCATTTCTTGCTTATTTTTTTCCCATTTGCAGCATACCCTCGGCATAAGCACGCCTTTCTTCCATGAAGTACAAAAGAGCCTTCAGCTGGAGTCTTTCAACATGACAAAAGATAGTGTCTTTTTACCACTCATACAGCATCTGTCCAGTTTGTTGGAGACCTGACTCTCTGCAGAAACAGTTTAACATGGTTCAGAAGAGTTGGCTGCACTCATTTCCCTTCTAAACAAACACAAAATGTCCCCCAAGCCTGTTATGTTTCTGCCTAGGTGACAGTTGCTTGTGGAGTTCACAGTTAGGGAGATCTTGAAAGTATCAGCTTTGTCTCTGCTTTCTGGCACTGTGAAAGTCTTGTGCTCTCTGCATGGCATTTTCATGCCTTACGAGCAGCAGCTTTGTTCCGAAATCCGGATTTGCTGCGGAGAACACAGTGCTAGCTGGCGTGTTTTGTACCAAAACACCGGGGAGGGCCCGCTGCTCTTGCTACAGCCACAGCAGAGCAAAAGGCACATTTTTTTTGCAGCCACAGCTTGTGAATGAGAAGGCAAAATTCACCTGTTATCCTTGGGGGGTGAACCGGTGCAAATCCCAAGTATTACCAGTGTGCGGGATTCTGGGTGCAAATCCCAGAAAGGAGCTGCAGCCGGTGCAACTCCGGGCAGTGGCTGTAGCTGAGAGAAAGAAAAAAGCTCTCTGCTGCTAAAGCAGAGGGATTTTCAGCTCCTCACACTGCAATTGGATGCAAAGAGCTCTTCTGGCAGCTGCCAGCGAAATGTGGAGCGACCTTAATGGCTACACGTCTGTTAAACGTAAATTGGAACTTTATGTTTACCCAGCAGTGATAAATGGTTCAATGGCTCCAGCACTGTCTCTGTACCATGAATCCTCTAGAGCAGTAACTTTAACCTCACTGCTGTGTTTGATAGTACGGCAAAAACAGGCCATCCTCAGAAATGATTCAATTTGTATGAAGAATAAAAAAAAAAATATTTTCCCTCAGCGTGAAGCTGCCTGGACAATGTTTGCAAATACCTTCAGAAAACAGCACATGCGATATGCTACAGTGCTATAGTGTCTCATACCTTGCTGTTTGGGGTTTGGTTTTCCCTATCTAGCTACCTAAAAAGGAGAAAAAAAAAAAAAGGAAAGAAACCTAACCCAGGTGCGTATCAGACTTCTAGGATGAGAAATGACTTGCTATCAAACTGATAAGGATTTTAAAGTGCTTAGCCCTATAATTAGGATCTTGATTTGAAACTAGATCTGAGTCCAAATCTTGCCCCTTGCAATAGGTTTCTTGCTCTGATTGATCAAATATTTGTAATAGTATTTCTGAAGTGCTCGGCAGTGATCTAACATTACTGGATTAGAAGCCCGGAGGATTTTTTTCCATTTACACCAGAGAGAGCAGAATTTAGAAAAAACCCAAGATCTTTTGAAAACGGTGTGAAATTGTCCATCCTTTGTTCATTTCTAAAGGGTCTTTCCTTCCTCCACTGTTTGTTTATCTTTTTATGTGGTCAGTCCTCAATGTCTTTTCTGTCCCTTTGTGTGTTTGTATAGTTTCAAGCGTGGTGAGCTTTGACACTGGTTGATGCTCAGGAGATACTACAGCAACAAAACCGCTAACAACAACAATAATAAATGTCCATGGTCAGGGATATTGCCCATGATTTGAGAGTCATTCTATTATCTTCTACACACATTGAGAGCTGCTTTTATTTCAAAAAGTCTCCTGACATGAAGAAAAACAAAGCTAGAAGTTAGCCAAGCCCTGCCTGGGAAGCCGCCTGCAGAGAGTCCTGTGGCAACTAGTCCTGAAATGAATGGGATGTCCTGGATTGATGTGGAGCAGATAGACCTGGTCTGTGGATGACTGGGAAAACAGCAGGGAATTCTCCAGTTGTGCAAGGCAAAGAGCAGCCCCACCTCTTTGTGCTTCAGGCTCATGGCTATGCCTGACTGCACACGGGAGGAATTTGCATCGCCAACAGGAGCTGATCAATAGGAGCTGTCTGGGAAAGCGGCTCGTTACTTTTAGACAAGCAAGGGGTGGCAATGGGAAGCGAGTGGCACGTGGTCCGGGTTCGTAGGGAACTGTAATGGGTTGCTTTGTTTTGACCTAACTGTAATGGTCTTTCATGTGCAGCTGTATGTAGATAAGACAATGCCAGGATAATACTGGACATTCAGATGCAAATGAATTGTATATGCAACTGTATATTGCGTTGCTTTTTCTTATGAGGATATTTGAAGATTGTTTCCCTGTGAACTACATTACCCCCCAGACGTGTAACCTAGCCTGCAACTAAGCTTCTCCTAAAGAATATTCTTATTTTCAGATGTTTACCAAAAGATAAAGTGTTAGCAACGAGTCCCTATCAAATAAGACATTTCCAAATCTCCTCCCTCATTGTGAAGAGCAAAGACCGTGGCTGATGGGTTAAGGACGATGTTCCACATGGTGAAGGTGGGTTTTCGTATTCACACAATCTGAATAAATTGTGTGCTTTGCTGGGAGGCTTGGGAGAGGGCATGGTGGAAAGGAGGGGGAGTGAGAGTGGTGGGCTGATGTCATGTTTCAGATTTGGGCCGATGAAGCCACAGGCACTGTAAGAGGATGACTTAGAAGAGAGCAGGGTTAAGGTCAGCACAGGAGACCAAATCAAAGCTATGCCACAATAGCAGGAATAAAATGAAAGTTTCTCAACATGTTATCTCAGGCTTTGTGTATGTCTAATGATGATTTGTTTCCATCAGCTCGTCTTGCTTGCTGCAATACTTAATGTGAAAGACCACAGGGCTAATGTGTCTTAAAGTTACAATCCTGCGAAGGTGGAAGTACGTAAGATTCCCTCCTTTCTGTTTTCCATACATCTGTAGATGCATGTCCTGATAATCTTGGGAATGAGTTGTAATTGTGATTTGGTTGCTAGAGAATGACTGGAAAACACTGAGCAAACCCAGTGTTCACCTGTGGCTAACTAAACACACCACACTGTAAAGGAGTAACTCGAAGGCTGGCTGATGTTGCTTGTATCAGTGGAGGGGGTAGTGGCTAAAATTAAGGCTTTAAAATACTATAGAAAAGGCTGTAGAAAAAACTGCACCAAAGTAGCATCAAGGGTGGGAAATGAAACACTCAGAAGTCATGTAAGTTTTTTTAATCTATTTCTTTGCTTCGGTGATGCTTGAGTCCTTGCAGCCATGAGGAGAAGGACGTGGGGGTGCTGGTTGATGAAAAACTCAACANTGCTGGAGCGAGTCCAGAGGAGGCCACAAAGCTGATGAGAGGGCTGGAGCACCTCTCCTATGAGGACAGGCTGAGGGAGCTGGGCTTGTTCAGCCTGGAGAAGAGAAGACTCCAGGGAGACGTAATTGCGGCCTTCCAGTACCTAAAGGGGCTACAGGAAAGCTGGCGAGGGGCTGGTTACAAGGGCAGGGAGGGACAGGACAAGGGGGATGGGTTTAAACTAAAAGAGGGGAGATTTACATTGGACATTAGGAAGAAATTCTTCCCTGTGAGGGTGGTGAGGCACTGGAACAGGTTGCCCAGAGAAGCTGTGGAGGCCCCATCCCTGGCAGTGTTCAAGGCCAGGTTGGATGGGGCTTTGGGCAACCTGGTCTAGTGGAGGGTGTCCCTGCCCATGGCAGGAGGGTTGGAACTAGATGATCCTTGTAGTCCCTTCCAACCCAAACCATTCCATGATTCTGTGATTGATACAGCCCCACAACTTTGCCAAGGCATCCTTGCCGTAGCTGAGACAAGATGCAAAGGTGAAGTATCTCCAGCATTTGTATTATGGGTTGCCTCTCTCATCCTTCATGTACAATGAAAAAAGGAGCCTGTTCCATCTGACCAAAAAAATGCTTGGATATATGGATTTTGTGGCAGTTAGACAGTTTTTATTCCTTAGAGGTTTTCCTGCCCCAGGAGTTGTCTCAAGAAGGCACCTATCTATTATGACTGACAGTGCAAGTTGTCCCATCATCCACAACCCTCAGAAGGAGCACTGCCAAGGCATTATTTTGAAACAAGGGAATAAAAAAGGTATTTTGCCAGAGTAATGCTCTCCATACATGACTTCCTACCCTGCATTTTACACTTGCCTCCCTGTGCTGCTGAAGGTGCCCAAGACCTTGGTTCAAACCCCATGACAACTGTTCCCTTTATTTTAAGTTCACCACTGATCTGGTCCACATCTGAAATATAGGCAAACCTGAATGATATGTAAATCTGACTTTCTGTTTCAACTGTTTGGTACGGCTTTAGGTCTTCTCTACCACATCTCGGTAGGACTTGAAGAAGATGGAGGGAGGCTCAACACAAATACTCTTCCCAGTTTTTACTCTTTTATTATGTTTGATCTGATCATTTCACTTCAGGCTTTATTATCCTCTCACCAGTAGTGATTCAAAGCAGGAGCAATTACTCTGACATCTACCAGATTTTTTCTTTCATTTACCCCAGTTTTACTCTTAATTGTTTTTGAGAGGCTTGGAGTCTGTCCTTTTAATGTCTAACTCCTAAATACCACTGTGGTGTCCTTTATATAAATATTACTGATGAACAATCTGGAACACATTTTTAAATGGAAAATTTTATTCAAAACAAACTTCTCCTTGAAGCCCCACTTTTCATGTTCCAGACAGTCGAGTGCTGTTAAGAGCACTGTGCAGTCCTGCCACTTGTGGGGAATACAGCTCTTCAGAAACTGAACCATGATTATGGCCTTACTAAAGAAACCACAAGTCCTGTTTTTCAGCAAATAATTCACCCAGTTGATCAGACAGGACACAGAAACCATTTCTGTGTCTTCTCTTACTGCCTTTGTTCCCTGTGACAGTTGCTGTTGATACTGCAGCCCAGGTGTCAACCTCCTCTGATGGCTGAGCGTTATATTGTTCTGCAAACGTGCGTGTCAACACGCTGCGTGGCCTCCAGTCTGCAATATAGCCTTACTATGGAGGGAATGGCTCATAATATGTCATTTGCTCTGGTTTTGGAGCCATCTCCTTTCTGATAGCACACGGTATGAGAGATTGGTGGGTCTTGTTTTGGCATGCATGAGTCCACAGTGTGCTCCTTGTCTTGTCTCCTACAGGATGCAGGGACTTGTCAGGTCTCTGAACAGAAAGAGTGTGCTGAGACTCATCTGTCTTATGCCGTGTCACCGGGGAAATTGAATCAGTCAGGTACCCATGAAGGGTCTTTGCCACAGGTCCTGCATACCAGGAGCATTGCTTATTACATTTGGTGGCCGAGGGACCAGGTCTGGGTGATGCAAAAAGGGACATACTGCGTATCTCATGCAGGTGCTTTGCTAGGGCAGAAGAAGGTGCAAAGGGTCTTCCTCACACCTCCTGGGACATGGAGAACGTAGTGAGTCTTACACGTGTGAGTTATTTGCCAGTTTCTGAGGCAGCTTTACTGATGTAGATGGGCAAAAAATGACATGGAGATACAAAGCCCTACTTTGCATCATGGTTCATCTCCTCAGATGGTGCCCAAAAGGTTAAAAGCGGTAAGAGCTTGCCTAATGTGAAAACAGACCTTAATTCAGGTAGTGACAGCATCTGAGGCTGAATGGAGAGTGAACAAGCATTGCTTGAGGAGTGTTGTAGGGTCATGATAGTTTCATCAATATATTCTGCAGGTTAGCAAAAGGAAGCTAATGTAAACTGTAACAAACAGCATGTTATTCCTCAATGCAACCATCCCAGCACAGAGACCTGCACTTACTTGAAGGCACCTGCTACGGCAAAAGGAAATTTCAGCCACAGAACATATTGGGAGCAAAGAACACCTTCTTCCTCTTGAGAAAAATACCCAGAGCTCACCTCCTTCTCCATGGCACCAGGGACAGTCAGGTGTCTCTGCAAGAATAAATGGAACAGGCCAGAGCCTGCTCTGGCCTGGAGGAGAATTGGCACTACACGGCTCACGTCTGCATGCCTAGACTCCAAAATACTATGTCCTCGTCTGTAGACGTCACTGGGAACAGGGTGTTTGGGAGCAGCCTCACCATGCTGTCCCCCAAACTGCACTGAGGCATGTCTGGGACAGCACCATTATGGCCCCAAATTGCTCCAGGGGAGGTTTAGGCTGGATATTAGGAAAAATTTCTTCACTGAAGGGGTGGTCAGGCATTGGAACAGGCTGCCCAGAGAGGTAGTGGAGTCACCGTCCCTGGAGGTGTTCAAAAAAGCGTGTAGATGTGGCACTTCGAGACATGGTCTAGTAGACACGGTGGTATTGGGTTGACACTTGGACTTGATGATCCTAGAGGTCTTTTCCAACCTTAAAGATTCTATGATTCTATGATTCTATTCTGTGATTCATTTGGGTCAAACAGCAATTAAACAGCAGATTCGATTTTAAGGCACTCCTTAGGCCCATGACTTGATGCTGTATAGTTCAGTGGTATGTATATGGCTGCTGTGACCCAGCTAGTCTGAAAAGTTCATAAAGCTGATCTAAGAGTTCAGTGCAGTACCACATGTAATGAACAATACACCAGTCTTGATGACTGCTCTTGAACGAGCACCAGCGCTAACACGAATCCCTCACAGTTCCTCTTTGGAGTAACCTGCCACGCATCAAACGTAACCCACAGACAAGCTCTAATTGTGAATAGAGTCCACATCCCCACCAACACCGTGTTGCATGGCCAGCTGCCAAAACCAGGCTAATGTAATTAAAAGAAAATTGCATCTCTGTGGGTTTTCACTTCCTTGGCCACAGCAGGTGCCTGTACTGGGTGGTAAAACGCAACTGCAGCTGCTACAGCTGTTAGTCTGGCACCAGGGCAAGAGTCCAGTTAAAACCCAGGAAGGGAATACGATGTTCAACTCGTAAACCCTAGACAGCGGCTTGCCATCATTTCATTCCAGGGCATTTATTGAAATTAGCATGTGGTGGCTGGGGGCTTTTTTTGTGTAGGCTTCTCTTTTTTTTTTTTTTTAAATAGTAGAAGGGGATTGTTTTGGGGTTTCTGTTTTAAACTGCTTTCTGAGGAAATCATCCAAGACAAAGATGCTGCCAACCATTCTCCCTATAGAGATGGCTCTCGGTGCAGGGTGAGGTAATGAATGACACGTGTGAAGAGCACCCGCTTAGAAAATACTGGGCCCACTGACAACAGTCAGGCATCTGGGGTAATTAGAAACCAGCTTGCTGAGCTAAACGGATCGTCTGAGTCACCTTTAGACAGCCAAGTGCCAAAGCACTGCCTACAGTGTAATTTGCTGGTCAATATTTTTCACAAAAGGTTCCCCCTCGGTGCTGCCTCCGACGCCTTTGTTCGCTGATTATAACTGCCTGCGAGTTGCAGTAGCCTGGCAGCTTCTTTGGCATCCAGTGATTTGCTCTGAGAAACTTCTAAATCCGTAGCAAAGCTCCTGGTTTTCTTTCAAATTGTCATTCACTGGCGTGATGAGGGGCAGAAACGGAGCTCTGTAGCAGAAAGAAGCTTCTAAAGACCTTTAATGTTGTAAGTAACTGAGATTATATAGAAAGAAGGGGAAGGAGAGTGAACTGGTCTATCGACAGTGCTGGAATAAAGCCAGTTTTAAAGCATTAATTTCCCTTTGAATAAAGAAGCTGTTGCCCTCTACACCCTGCACTTCCACAGCCATTGAACCAACAGTTGTCATTATAAGACAGCAGCTTTTTCCTCCGCTATCAGTGCAGAGATAGTTTTTAATACTTAGCATTATAATAGCATCTCACCTGTGTCATTCTGATGTATTGGTTCAGCTTGCCTGTGAGCTACAGCCTGGGAGATGTAAATAAGTGGAACGAAAAGATAGCAGTCGGGTCCTTGGCTGTGACAGCTGTTTCTGTGCGGAAGTTGACCTGAAATGGAGGAAGAGCAGTCAGACGAACATCAACAGTAAATGAGGGCTCTACAGACCTCCATTCTGCTCTTGCACAAAGGAAGAGCTGAAACGTCCTTTCAATCAAAATAAGAAGGAGAAGAGAGCAATGCTGTACATGAGTAAAGCCAGGGGCTAGAGGAACCTTCAGCGCTTGCAAGAGCTGTGTCCATCAGGAGCTGACTTCATGGACAAGTCCTTGTTTGTAATTACATTAAAAAAAAGACAACTGGCTTTAGGTTGGGAAGAAGATAATAAAACTTCTCCATAGGAAACGAGAACCTCAGATGTTGTTACTGTGGGCATAACACTGACCACATTATCGGGGTGGTCCTCACTGAAGATTGGTTCCTCTGAAAAGCATGTTCTTTCAGGAATTCGAGGCCCACTGTGTTTATCAGAACAACTCTGTTTACTGTAGGGGCTGCCACTGAAACCTCACACACTTTCCATGGCTGAGTCCTTCTGCATGCCTCTTGCCAGGGACAAAGCCCCAGTTCTTGCTCTGTTCCCTCCAGAGGGTTTCTGGTGAACCATCTTTGCCATTCCACTGAAGGATTTAGACTTGAGCCTCTGCCGCCTTCATTCTTTCTCTTAGGCTTGAGACTGGAAAACAAACATAATTGCTTCCCTAATTTTTGAGCCCTAATCAAAACATGACATCACGAGGCATACTCAAGCGAATAACTGTCCCACAGTGTGTGTGAGAGCCTCATATATGCCTGGTCAAAAATAGACATACAAAACTGGACTCCAGTGTCATAATCCAGCAGTATTTCAGGGCAGGGAAACCATGTGAAAATATACTCTGATTTTATCCATGCCACAGACACTGTGGGCTCAAGCCAGCTGCCTACACAATGTCCAAGTGCATACAAGACCACCATCTAAGGTTGACCCCAGACCTCTGGTAGAATCATGCCTGTAGAGGGACACCTGGATATCAGAGAAGACCTTCAGGACCCCTTTAATGCTTTTAAGCACCTTATGTTTATGCAATCTTTTACCAACCCTAATATTTGAGCTTAAAACCCAGAAGTTAAAAAAAGAAACAAGGGAGACTAATGTACCATCAATGCTTGAGGTCTCTCTTTGGTGCTATGCAGTTTGGGAATCAGCTTCCTGGGTTACTATTTCCCTGCATTGTTTGGGCAAAATATTGTATTATTTCAACTTGGAAAATGGTTTCTAAAGAATTGTGCTGCTAAGTGGCCATATTTACTGTTGAGACCCACATTCTCGAAACTACATCTCTAGACGTGATGCTATTTTGAGTGTCTCCATCTCTGTAAGCACCCATCTCTTCTTGAAAGCCATTAGGGAATTGCAGGCGGATCGTACAAAATGAAGATGGGAGTTTTGTTTACCTGATTTTGTTTTTCAGTTGTCCTGGAAACACTGGCTTTTTGCAAAAGAAAATCCTGTAGCTTTTGCTCTTTTACTCACGAAGGCCAGCATTTAACCTTATTAACCCACCGCTTGCAGTTTATACATACGCACTATGTGCTGAGCAAAACCTGTGAAAGGGGTAAGCTGACAGCACAGAGGCCAGGTGAAAATCTTCAAGCAGAACAGCTGAGGCAACTGAAACAGTCCAGAAATTTATGTTGAACTTTCCTGACTTAGAACATACCGGGAAAATGTGAAAGTGATCAAAAACATCTCAAATATGTTTTGACATGTTGCAAGTGAAATTTAAATGTCCTTTTAAAACAACCTTTCATACTGAAATCTACCTATATTTATTTTGTTAAGGGTAAGAATGCTTTCCAAACAAGATGAAATGCTGAATTTCAGACTGTCTTATTCCTTAGCTGTCATTTTTCCAAGTTTAAGTTCAGTAAGAAAATCAAGAAATTTGCCTATTCACTCACTTTTGTTATTGTTGTCTAGCCTTCAAAACCCTAAATATGAACATTTTCAGACTATTTCATGGCAAAATAAGAGATATTTTCCAGGCCCTTCTAAATTTTTGGTTTTATTGCTTGAGACAGATGAGAGATGAATATAAAGGGTGATCTGAATTTTCCCATTTTTTTTTTTTTAAAAAAGCTCTATTTGTACAAGAAGTGAAAAATTCAATTTTGCACAGATAATTTACTGGAACAATTCGAATATTTTTTCCTAAATACTTTGCTGACACATAACCTGTCTTATAACACACTAGAGACAGTGATCCAGAACTTCAGCTAACACAAATCACTGCAGCACAGAGGACATTCATTGAGCTAATTCAGTTTGCCCCCTTTGGAAACTTCCTGGCTCATTCTTAGTTCTTGGTCCAAGTAACTTTTGGAATATTTCAGAAGTGGGCTATAAAGGTTTGGTTTATGTATTCAGAACCAGGATTCCATAGCTAATTTGCAACTTCTCCAACTAAAACAAAGTTCCTCTTTCAGGTTTTCCCAACTGTACTCAAAGGGAGCATTTTCCTCTTCCTATATGCTAGTATCAATGGGGATTAGGTGGTATCAAATGGATTTTCATGCTTCAGGAGCTAAGTTTTGAGCTTTGGGAGGTTAGGGTGTCATATAATGTAGTGTTACATTATGTTGTCTATATTTCATGTGACGTGGTGTTATTTTTGCGGTAAAACTCTCTGGATTGTCCATTTTATCTTTACAAATGATGTATGGATCTTTGGTATGAATACACCACATATTTCATTGGAAAATCATTGGGAAATGTAAAAATTATTTTCTTCATCAACCACACACAAAGATTTCACTTGGTGACTGAAGGAAAACACTTCCAAATATCTTTCTACATAAACTGTTTCTAAAACAGGCAGTTGAAACTTCCTTTCTTGGAATTTCTTGCTTTGGAGTAACCATAGCAGTTATTTTTCTGATATGTTCCAGCCAATTGTTGTAATCACCATGGTCTTGTTAGGTTATTTCCTTGAGAAAACGGCTGCTCCCTTTTTTCCCTGTAGAATTCTCAGAATGAAAACATCATTTTACTGTCAGCAATGTGATGTGTTTCAGGGGAAGGAACTAATGACAGGTCACGACTCTCTTCAAGAAGGAAAAACAAGCCTTCTCCAAAGTACAAAAAGGCAAGTTGATTGCCTGTTCAGTGTCTGGGGATATTTTCTAAAAGCAAAGGATACATGGTGTGATTGTCATATTCTTGCAGTCATGGAAACGTAATGTGTCTTAAAAACAGTGACCTTTGGCTCCTCAGCTCCCGCTGAAACAGCCTATAAAAGACAGCCAAACTGAAGTGTGTCAGTGCAGAATTCTCCATGCCTGATCACTCTCTGCAGCACTTTAAAGTTGGCTGTTCTACGTTTCAAGGATCAAATCTTTCAGTTATGATGTTGTAATTTTTGGCCTACTGCTAACCTTTCTTTCTAAGCACAACATTTGCAGTGGCTTGTGTCCTCTACACACACAAACCGAGATCAGCTCGTACCCAGCACGATCTGACACAACACGTTGCATGATTTGCCATTAGAATCGATGTGCTCTTTTAAAAATGCTGGAGCACTTGCATGGGAAAATAACTGTAGAAGAGAAATGCTGGCCTTGGGCTGATAGACATCTAGGTCTGGCCGAAATGCAGATCGGAGACCATTCCCTGGTCAGTGCAAAGTAGATCACTACAGCGCAGAACTCTCATCTCACTGAGGGTTGAGGCCCCAAGATGAAACACGGTCAAGTCCTTATTGGGTAGATGCCTATGTAAGAGTGACAGAAGTTGTTGTGGGAGGAGATGGTGTGTCTCCACCCCCATCTATTTCCTCACCCATGGCCGAGTGCACACCAAGCAAGCTCATGCTACTGCTGTTCCCACATCATCCTCTCCTCTCCTCTCCTCTCCATAGTTTTTACTTAGGGCCAACTTAGCAGGAGGGAGCTTGCTGAGTCCTGGTGGAGCAAACATGGGAATTGCTCTTATAAAAGGCATCCTACAGACCCATCCTTGATAAACAGATTTTGATCCAGGATCCAGGAGGTGATTAGGGCTCTTATGAATGTGCTGGTACATTTCATGAGTGTTTCTGTTGTTCTTGGCCCATTTTCAGAAGAGAGTGCTTTGTTCAGATTAGAATGGCATTTGTGTTTAGCTGTTTAATGTTATAATTTGATGAGAACATTAACTGTTTCCTACTCACTGAAGGAAATAATGTATGTCCTGGACTGTTACCACAAGAAGAGAGGGAAAACACATAGCCCAGATGCCTCCATTCCCCATCCTGACTGGCAATGTAAAGGGTAAAATCTCTTAATAACTGGTCAGCTAAGGGGGGTGGAGGCAGTTCTCTGCCAGCATGAGGTAGTGCCACCTTCCACCATGCTACCTGATCCCCACATTCTCCCCATGGCAGGTATCCATCCAACTTGGTGTCATCTGCGTGGCTGCTGGCCAAGATACCAAGAAGAATGGAGAAAGCCCTTGCATTCTTCCAATTCTCTCTTGCCTTCCCCAAGGGACCTACAGCCGCCTACACATGTTACCACAGCCCTGGTGCCAGGGAAGTTGTGCAGGGACTTTCATGGTGAGCAGCCCACAGCTTGCAGGGAACTGCATCCCTTCCTAAAAAAAAATAATAATCTGCGGAACTGAATCCAGAGCTAAAAGCATCGTAGTTGTTGGCATTGAGCTGAGCGTGGCGATTCCTTTCTCACAGAGCAGCGCAGTGAGATGGGAACACCGCTGACAGCTGTTCGTAAACTTGTTCGTGCTGCTCAGTTTTCCCAGTTTTTCCACTCTGTGATAAAAAGACAATGTGGTGGGGTTTTTCTGCCCAAGTTGTTTTTTTTTTTCTTTTTTTTCCTTTTCTTACCAGAAGTCCTGATCCCTATTACCTAATGTCACGTAGCAGGAAATACCTCACAGCAATTTATTCATTGGCTGCTCTTGTTTAATATGTATTAGGGCTTGGCTATTCCATTTTCAGCTGTTGCTTTTTTTTTTTTTTTTTTTTTTTTGGGGGGGGACCTACATTTTGTTGGGAAGA
>VWZZ01007013.1:867529-924214 GCA_013399095.1 Psophia crepitans | reverse complement strand
AATTTTAAAAACCCCACAAATAAAGCTCTGTGAGGCCAAGGAAGTATTGCCATGTGTTACCCCAAGCTGGTAAACTGCAGCTCCCTATCTAATGACTGGTTGCTCCATATCTTAATATCCAACAGCAAATAAAATTCAAAGAAGTGGAAGATTCAGCTCAGATGTTTTTCTGCACTTCCCAGACCATGTAATTTTCTTACACTCTCTGTCTGCATGTCTAGCTGAGGCTCAGGTCTTAGTTGATCCTAATCTGTTAATTATGACAGATTATGTTGGGGTTGAGTAGTACGTAATAGAAAAGCAAAACATTCCTGCTTGCTAGCTTTGATCTGAACTGAAGTTTCTAGAGGGCATGAATTTGACTGGAGCTGGTCACCTGTTCCACAAGTTATTCTTTTCCTAATTTATCCATATATTAGGCATAATTCCACATCCATGATTTCTTGGCAATAACAGGGTAACCTTGAGAGAAAGCAAACAACCTTCTGTCTAAAACGCTTTTTTTGGTACAGACTTCATTTCTTCTGAATAATTCCTTTGAAGTCCCTTCTGGTGAGGTAAATCCTGTACATTTGCTTTATGACTTTTGCAAGACTAATTTCTTCAGACCGGCCAGACTGATTGACAAGAGGCCTTGTCTGAAGCTTAGCATTGCCCGTCTCGCAGAGCGGGGAAACACGTTGAACTGCCAGCCTTGCTTTGTTGCAGGTAATGCTATAAACCCGAAACTCAGATTTCTCTTGCCAAAGTACTGTGAGAGTAAACACTTATTATTTTTTGTTGTTGTTGAGGCTAACCAGTTTTGAGTAACCTAAGGTCAGTGAAATGAGAAGTTTGAGGTTTTGTGTGAGCCTAGATAATGCTGTGCACTTTCTTCTGGGGTGGAACTTGAGAGTTAAATCTATCTTTAATTTAACTGCACACTCTTACCCCACATTCAAACGATTCATTATTTAACTCTACCAAACAGGAAGCACTCAGACACACACATGGCAAAATGTCATGACATGCGTGTCCCAGATGCCCTTTGCATATGCCCCGTGCTCAGGCTGTCCATCAAGCTGAAGGTTTGCCTGGATGATTTACGCAGGACGCAGATAGCCAAAGGATTTCAGCTCAGCTTATTGCAGTGTTTCTCAGTCCCAGTGAATATCCATAACCTCGGTGCACTTTGTTTGAACAAGTGTTGCTGTCCAAAGAATTTCTAATAAGGTACATAATAAAGTTTAACAAGCTATAGCAAGCAGACGTGTTTAAACACATGTTAGCAGTATGTGCAAATGAAGTGTTTATATTTCTCCGTGTCCGGTATTTCTATCCTCAAAACTTTTCTATAAAGAAGGAACAGGGTAAAAAATTACCAAATACATGCCTGATATTATTCTTATTTCTGGAGGAATTGCTTTGAAAATATGTTTCTTGTTATGACATCAGGTTTATACTGTGCATTACAGGTTTCTGTGCTTGTCCAGCAAACATTTAACTCTCAGGCACTTCCACATAAGCTGTGTGGATTTCTTTCCTGGTTTTGACAGGACAGCTGGTATATGAAGTCCTTGCCACAATATTTAACATAAAGAAAAACATCAGCTTCAAAAATACAGACATGTTTCCAAATCCTTGTTGAGAATTATGGGGTTTTTTTTTCTAAGAATTAAGTATTTTCTAGGTCAAAGCTAATGGTGAAATTCAAAGATAAGAGTCTAGATGTCCCAAAATTCTAGTGGTTTTGCTCCTGCTCTCTTTTTCCATTCCCTTTATTTTGTATGACTGTCTCTTTGGGGCACATTCTGTTTTGTCAGTGTCTTTTCATACAAATACTTGGTAGTATGTAAAATAACATTTATTGTAAGTGACCCTTTTCACAAAGCACCACAAGTTCCCATAGAAAAAAACCCTGGCTCTAACTTACATTTAGAATTGAATAGTTTGGTTTGGATAAGAGCACGCATCTTCATCTTCCAACATTTATTCCAAACAGAGAATTTCTTCTTGCTGTTCCTATAAGTCTTCATATTTCTGGGTCAGGTAAGTCCAGAGGACTGATGTGACTGCTGCATACACTGTCGCCCTGTTTGCAGTTGAAAAAAGGTGTCTTTTTCATTTCCTCACTTCTTCAGTACTTTGGGCTCTGCTGCTGTAGCCAGCACACACCAATGAAACAAACAGACAAAGGAATAATACTGGCAGAAGCCAGAGCTTTAGTTTTGCTGCTTGATGTGTCTTTCTGCCTTCAGGCTTCTCCCAGCTGCTAATGTGCCCATGCCTGGCTCCCCCCATCTGGCCGGGACCTGCAGCTCCTTTGCTTGAATCCTGCAGCAGCAGCAGCCTTAAGGACTCAGGTAGGTTTACCTCCGCTGGTGGCCTTGCATGGATATCAAAGGAGACATCGCTGTCACCTCGGCCTTGTGGTGGCTGTTGTATGAGTGATGTTCAATCCTACAGAGAGAATCGGTCCGTGACTGACCTCGTTCAGCTACCAAGTAGAGGGATTGTCCAGCTCTGTGTGCAGACTGGTGAATCACCCACAAGCCTTGGCCAAGCTAAGGGAAATCAAAGCAGTTGCTTATCTCATCTGTAGCATGGGCCCGTCCAGCTCAGTGAAAGCTTATATTTAATGCCAAATAGTAGGTAACAGTCTATTCTGCTAAGGTTTTGATACCACATTCAAAGATATAATGTCTGAAAGATCGTAATTTAAAACCATTCCAAATTGTTGGCAGAAAACTTTGCATTATTGATATTAAATATATTTTTGTTTTCCGATTTACAGCATGTTTTATTATTCCTGAAGCTTAAAAGCCCAACTAAGCAGACACACTGAAAAACAAATGTTGCTCAAATGATTAAGCAGCATACAGATGGCTTATGTGTTCCTGTGTCAGAAACAGCTTTATAAATGAAGCATGTGTGATAACCATTCATGTTTTATTAACAAAAACCCTCAGTATTTTTTTTAAGCAAACATGCTTTCAAAGAAAAACATCAACCAACTTGATTAAGAGATTTAACAGCCAAAAAATCTGTCTAGCCCAGATGCTCGGTAGCAGCTGTAACCTTGTGAAAATTGACCTATAACATAGCCACAGGGTTCTCGATTCCAAGAAGAATCTTCTCTTTAAGAAAATTGATTTGCTTTACAAACCTTGACCCCTCACTATTTTTCATCCTCTATCAACCCCTGGGGCCCACTGACCTCACTGCAAGAAGTCACACGTATGAGACACCCCCCTTCAAATGAGTGGAAAGCTTTCCATGTAGGGTTTGTTGGGCCAAGGTTCGTAGCAACAAATCTTCCCTTGTTCTGCTGCAAGATTAAGTCAAGATGACTGACATAATTGACCAAACAGTTTTCTGTTTGGCTTTTTACTTTTGAGATGACCTCAGTTTCTCCCATTTGTCTGCTGATTACAGGTCAATAATACTGTCAAGGAGAGATAAAATAATTTTGTCACTTAGAAATATTGTAATGGGATAAAACCCCTGGCTTGTCATATCACTAAATTTGAAAAGATAATTGAGCTGTCAATTTAAATATCAAATGAATGCCTCCATGCAAGCAGTGTTAATAAAAGCCAAGAGGCAGGTAGAGATGAGCTCAGCTGGCAGGTAGAAGGGGGCTGAGTTTTGGTGTTGGAGAGCCCAGTAGATGGAAAAATTCTCTAAACTTGCTTTGAATTGAGCGTCTTGCATCTACAAGACTACGCTGGGTGCATTTATTTTATGAATATTCTTTCAGTCCTTGAACCAGCCATAAGTGGGGGATGATCTTTATGGAGAATGTCATTTCAGCTTGTCAGCTTCTGCACCAATTTGAAGGTGTGGAGACATGGAAAATAAGTTTATTGCCAACTCCTTTTTACCTCTTTCTAGTGGATATTCCTTTCAAAGATCACTTGCTTGTTTGGATGTCATCAAGACAGGGACCAGCTTTTATTACTTGACAATTATGGTGACATTCGCATAACCCAAAGCTTGCTCCCATTCCTATAGCAGTAATTATTATTAATGGACTAAAGTGATTGACTGCATCATTGAAGGATTGATGGAAAATGTTTGCACTGGGTTTCATTTACTGTTTGCTATATGTGCTCTGCTGGCTCTATTTGCCAGACTTTTGCATTTATTAACTGAGTTCTGTGATGTGCTTGGCCCTTCCTTCTGCTTTTGAATTGCTCTCAGTTCTCCCTGGCAGATCCTGAGTGTTACGCTGCTATAAATGAGAAGCAGTGAACTCAGCTGAGGACATCCAACTGCACTGAGATCACACAGGGAGTGCTCAGCTCTTTTTGGATTTAAATGTCCAAGCTCAACTAGGAAGATGCATCGTTAGCATCAACCACAACCAATATTATCCAAAAGCGGGAGCTGTAGAGTTAGAACCAGGCTGGTATATTTGAAGATTTTTGTGGCTGCCTCCCAAAGTTTCATAAATAGGAGTTCAAGGTTGGCCACAGAGGTAGTGACATGGACTAGGAATGAGAAACCAATGTGTTTGTCTGTGTGCAGCACAGGGAGAAGAATAAATTTACATCAAGGGACAGCCAACATTTATAAAGCCAGCAACCAAGCCGTGGCTCATATGAATGAGTTATAGCCCATCTGAAGAACAACATCATTGTGTAGAGGCATGAATGAAAAGGCTTTTTCTTTGTGGAAAGAGAAAAAGCGTGCATCAGGATCTACAACCATGAAAGAGAAAATGAAGTCTGCAGCGTGTATTTGGGGCTGATGATACAGATGTGAGTAAACCCTATTAATTTCCACAGGACATGATGACTGCAACCCAGAAGTATTCCTGAGCAATTTGTAATCAAAAGCAAGTTCCCAGGAGTCTTTACATTTGTGAAGATAATCCAATTGGATATTTTCACTATAAATGTATCTTCTTAATTCTCATATTCAGTTTTTGATGTGGGGGCAGATTTTAATCAGTGGTTTTACAGCTCTTTGGGACATAGAGGCTTTTCTATCAGCTCATGGATTTTGTTACACAAAGTTTTCTCTGTACATTGGAAGGCTGAAGAATTGGCTCCACGTGAGCCTGTAGAGTTTATAAAACCTGCAAGCACTAAACTCTGTTGGCTTCCTCTGTGAAAATAAATGTGAGCCTGGAAACCTATGATTCTGGCTTGAAACAGAACCCGCAGATACAGAAAATCGTCTTGAAACAGGAGCGCTCCATCCAGTGTACATGCAACTTGGTAAATACCAAGCATTGAGAAGTCTTAAATCAGCCTCCAAAACCTTGAAATTATCCTTAAAGTAATGTTCTGCTAAATAAGTAAATAAATAAATTTTTGATTTCTTTGATTACTTTCCATCTCTGGGCCGTTTGCAACCACACTTCCAAATTCTTCTCTTTGGTGAAGAAATCTAGAAACATTTTAAAGTAATATCTGAGTATCTTATAATCAGGTGACTCAAGGAGCTGGGGCTTGAAAGACCCGTGACATGCCGAGCCTTGTCACTCAGTCAGACTGGCTTACAATAGGTCCTCAGTGTGCAGGACAGAGAAAAGCAGACCCTGACCCTCAGTCCTGTGGACAACTCTCCCTTCCTCTCCAGAAGTAACAGCTCGTTGAAATGAGAGAACACGCACCCTGACGCACTGAGCAGCTTTTGGCCCCGAAACTGTTGTTGTAACGTGAAACTGCATCAGCTTCAGTATCTTTGAGAGGAAAGGGGAGTTTAAATCTGAGTGCAGCCATAGCTGAGGGGAGCGATTAAGGCACTTCACTAAACTGAAAAGACCTTGTTTTTCCATTGTTTCTGCTCAGTGAAGGACACGTATTTTTCCTTTTTCTGCCTATATATCAAAACTGGGGACTGTGTGTAGATGGGCTTGGCTGTACAGGTGAGAAATGCAGCTCTCCAGCCTTGCTTGGGTAAAATGCACATGCGCGTGTGTATTGGTGTGCCTTTGTGCAACTCCACATCTGGACGTGTGCCGGTGCATTTATACATTTTTCTCCTTGTTTTTAGACAGAGGTATTTTTCTGAACGGGTCTACACGCTTTGTTCCTCTAAGGCAAAAGAGAGAAAGGGTGGGAGACCCCTCTAGCCAAAGGAGCAATCTGACAGCTATCTGCAAGTTTTGGGGGGCCCTGAGCTGGACCAGTGCAAGGGGCAGCACCACCAAGGGCTGGGCTGTCTTGGACATGGGCCTCCCTTCTCACAGCTGCCAAATGCAGGCGGTGGCCCTTTGTGCCCCAGTGTTGCCATCAGCCCCGTGTTCCCACCTCATCCCTCCTCCAGCCTCTGCCAGGCCAAAAAAATTGCAGTCTTTATGGTGGATGGTGGTGGTGGGGTTGGGCTGCAGCCCACCATTGTCTCCACAGTAGTGTGAGCACAACATGGCTGCTCACTAACCAACCCCCACTGCGCAGGCACGGGACCTACTGCAATCATGGTGCTTTTCTCACCAAAACCTACCCCTTCCTGCTGCCTCCTTGGGTGACCTTCCTCCCGGCCTGACCGCCTTTTCAACCTTTCCAGCTTATTTGAATATATTTGAGTGTTTTACGCCGCCAGTTGCCATCCAAATTGTTCTGGTGAAGGTGTTTTCATGGTGGCGTTTTGCATAACATGTTGGAAATGACAGTTGGCGTGGCTCAGTCAGCAAGGGCTCCCAGAAACCTCTGCCAGTAAAAGACTGACCAGAATAAGAATGCTTAATTATTTTAATAAATAAGTGTATATTCATACCTGGTGCCACCTCTCCCCTCCCGAGGTTGTGCATTTCCAGTCATCTTCAGATCTTTCTGATTTCAACAGGGTTTGTGCGCAGCCAGCACAAGTGGAAGTTTGGCCTCATTGCAGGCAGCAACCCATTTTCAAAGTCTTGGTCTCCATCTCATGGTTTCCCTTATGTCACAGCTGCCTTACCTGAGAAGAGAAGCCTTTTACCAAGCAAACCACAAAGAAAATTAATTAAATCTAAATGTAGTCTCCCCTTCTTTTTTTCTTCAAGTCCACTCACTTCTTAAAGCTACACAGTGAATTAATTAAATGTTGTAGGACTTGCAGCTTCTTAAATGAAGATTTATCGTATTAAATACAGAAGGGATAAGCATTAATAAGGTATTAGCTTGGTCTAAAAGAGCCATGGGAACCAACACCCCCTAAATAATTAGGTTGGTTCTAATACTGATGTATTTTATAGCTGCAGACAAATGATTTACCTTCTACATCTTAATTTCCCCCTCTGTATTATGAATATTGCGTATTCAGTATTGCAATGATGGAGCCACATTTTCTTGTCGGCTGGAAAACAACAGGTCACAGTGTCTTCGGAAAAGGGAAATAATGGTCTGGGAAGTAATGAGAAAGATTACTCTTCTAGCATCAATTGCTTTTGTTGTGTGGGAAGGTCTTCTGTCGCCCCTTCTTCTTGATGTTATTTATTTTCCATACATGATCATAAGCTGGTCACATTGAGGCTGAATTCACTCCATTTAACTCTAACCAACTAAAACTGAACCCTCCATCACACACAGGTCTCCCAGGCTTTCTTTAGTTGAAGGAAAGAGATGAACTGACTACGGCAGAAGCTCTGCCTGTTTTAAATACCTCTGGGTGAACTGCCTTCTGGAGACATCTATGTCTCTCCACTGGTTATAGGGGAGGTAGATGGCCAAAGACGAGTTCCCATTCTGAGAGTCTATTTGGGAGTTTTCTTGAAGTCGCCAAGCACTGAGCAGAGTATGTTCCCTTGTTAAAGATGCCAGGGGGCCCCTGGCCCTTCTTCTATGATCAGGGGGCCCTGGCTTCTTCGTTGTGATAAGAGAGCATTAACTTCTCCTCTCAAAAGATCATTTAGAGCTCTCACTGATTTGAGGCAGCACAGAGAGTGTGCTTATGTTTCTGCACAGGGATAAGGCATTTTTACCATGAAATTCAAGTCAAAAATTGTTCACATGCCCACACACAAACCATATTAAAAATGGGAATTGGATATATAAATAGCAACCACATTTGCCTTTCTAGTGGTCAAAATAAAAGAGGACTCAGGGGACAGGGAAAGACTGGAGAAGCTGGTTGAAGCTCACAACTACGTATCTCCAAGTCAGCAAATAGCACACTCAGTAAGACTGGGAGACAGCTAAAACTCCCACCACCTGACAGCTGCTTAGCAGTTTTTGAGAAATGAGTCATCAGGGCTTGACCCAATTTCTAGCAGACAGGTGCCCCAACCACAAAACCACCATCACAGGTGTCACTGTTGTTGGTAAGTTCAGCGGAGAGACCACTAACTGATTGGGGAGCAATCAAAAAGGTCATGGGACTGAACTCTTCCACCAAGCACTCCTCTTGGGCAGTTTTACCTATGATCTGCTAGGGCTACGTCTGGTGATTTACATGTTTTCCTGGCATAAAATCTGTCTAGTTGTATCTTCATGTGAGAAAAGATCTTCACTGTATCTTTGATGTCAAAGTCCTAGAAGGAAAACTTGGACCTAGAGAGAGAGCCTGTAAGTCTCAGAATATAATCCTCTCTATGGACTATAAGACAGAGAAGGTCACTTTCAGCTCCAGGACCAGATGTTAGCCAGTGGTGTTACTGCCCTGAAATGAACAGTGTTCCATGGTAAGATCTGCATCTTTGCCTGGGTATTGGAAATTAAATGACATTTACTCCGAACTCATCTGAAAACTTTGGTTTATGAAAAGCTGTTTGTCATCACATATTTCTCTTCTTATAGATGGTCCAGATTCAGTTGCTGCCAAGTCAGCACAGTCCCACTGAGTCAGTGAGGCCACAAGCGTGACCCCAGATTCTTAATACATGGCAGGACTCTGGCACTGCTCTCTGAGCTGCCTGGGACTTCACACGCAATTTGTACACAAGCCACCTTTTCAAAGACAGGCTTTCTAATAAAACAGTCACTGTTGACATAAATAATCCCACATCTCTGATTTGCATAACCTCTAGGAAGCTGGATAGCAGAGGAAATAAGCGATAATAGCAGTGTAAATGGCCTTAAGTGAGAGCATATCAGTTACAATGCACCAGTTCAGTCTACGAAGCTCAGTTTATGCTGGTGGAAAAAATAAGGGGAGACATTATGTCTTCATAAAAGCTTGACCTCAAGTGCTTTGGAAGACAGAAGAGGCTACATTCAAGGCAAGACAGACTTTCTGTGCACAGTTATTCTTTAAGGGACTTTGCTAGCGTTCACATACACACCCCCTTTGCATTTGCTTATGAAGCGGAGCACCTAACAGATGAATGTGTGTAGCTCAGCAGCCCCAGCTGGTCCAGTTCCCAATATATGTTGCTTGATAAACAGCTAATCCCTGAGTATAGTGTGGCTTGCATTCCTCCAAACTTATCATTAATCATGGAAAAAACCCAAGTTGTCCTTGCACTGTGTGAGTGTCTATGAACAGCTCCTTTGATAAAAGTGTTTTTACATGCCTGGAGGGATTTAGCTTTTTGGACCTCTGTTCTATAAGTAATAGGCAGACCTTCCTTTGCATGTGAGTCTGCTTTCATTGCTGGTTTCAAGCCACAGAGAATTAGCAGGGGTGTTTGAACTGAGAAGTTGTACCATGCTCATGTTCCTCCATTGTATTTGTGCTGCCACACTTGTAGCGTGGCACAGTATTATAGGTACACGTTGTCAGCAGCCATAGAGGAGGCAAGGGGAAATTTCTAAGTGGAAGAAGGGCAAAATTAAATGTTAACTTTTAAGTCGCAAAACATTTAGTCACACAATTATCTTTCTTGTTAATACAGATGATGAATAGAGCAAAGCAATAAATTGTTTACTGTCTTACCTCATTGCTGCCCAAATGATGGGAAGAATAGAAGACAGTAAGTCTTTTCCCCAAGTAATAGATGAATTGTCTTTATAATAGGTGGATATTGGACATAGCTATAAATTATATTGTGGTTTGTTTCATAATGAGAGTAGTTAACAGCACACACCTCCACTCTGTATCAGACACGTTTCATAGTCTGGACTGTGAGCCAGGCTGGCTTATTTCAGCTCTCTGGTCTGGCCTTGCGCATGGGAAACACAAAATCCTGACTATGTGATGGAAGCCCCGTAACTTTCAGCTGACATAATGATATCTCATGCCTTTTAGAAGTTAGTCAGTCCTCTTTTGAAATGGACAAACCTTCACACTCTCAACTATGATCTCTATTAGGAAAAAAGACTTGAAAATAATTTCTGATTTGAATTGTTCTAATCTCAATTTGCAGTCTATGATACCTGTCCACTACTGAAATAAAACAGCTGTCAACCAAGAGATACTTTTACTTTCTGTAAGGATCTACACTCTTTAATTTCCTTAATGTTAAACATTGCAGTTCAGAGAATAACTTGAAATATCCAACTGCTATAGGCATTTGTAGACCTGAAGAAAGGATTCTACGAACTTTAGTAGAAGATAATTGAGATTAAAAGGGTCATAAATATGGGCAGTTTTTATTTTAAAGATACACTATCAGTGTGAAAATATAGGCATACTGATTGCCCAACATTTATGTGTTTTTATGCAAGGAAGTTCAGCAAGGTGGCATCTCAGAAAAAGGGCTCATGGCATGTCTCCAGTGAACAGCCACCACTCTCCGTGCCCTTCCCCACAGACATAAACACAGACACAAATTCCTACAACAAGCTAGGAGCAGAGCAAGAGCCGTATCAAGTGAAGGACTGGCATGACTTTTTCTGTCCTTGGAGAGCATGTGAAGCAAATATGATACTGGAATTCTCTGAGGTCCAAGAGCCAGAGCAATTCCTGAGCAGCATGAATACAAGCTGGCCCCTTCACATCATCGTTCTTCAGTGGCAGCAGAGATCTTGGCTGCAAAGAGACTGTTTAAATAAGAAATCAGGTCTGATGATTTTCATCTCTTAGAATAAAAAAAGTAGATGTGAAAAAACAGTAGAAGGCAAGGGAAGAGACAGTAAACAATGAAAAGTTACAGAGTAAAGGCAACTCTATTTCTCTGTTGTTCATTTCTATATATATAACCATTTCAAGATTTGTTTCTTCCTGAATTTTTGCAAGGAAATGAACACTGGCTTGATGTTTACTACACTCATAGATACCATCTGTGTAGCTTTACCCCCTTGTAAATTATTTTTAATACATTTTAATTAGTTTGATTTGATTTTATAGAAGTATGTATAGCGTATTTGATCAGGTGATATGTGAACAGACCTGAAAGATACGATATTAGTGCAGACAGAATTAATCTTTCTAAAAGGAACACTAAAAGGAAAATAGGTTTTTCAGTGCATAGTTTCATGTGCTGACTCTAATGGGTTTAGTCATTATAAGTGCAAGAACAAAGAAAGTATTCAGAACCTCACACTGTGATTTTGAAGCACTTTCCAAATAAGAACTCAGTTACAGAGAGGCAAAAGGTCTCCCAAGGCTCTGGTTGTGGAGCCAGGGCTGGGACACCCACCTCTCTGCCCGTGTCATGGATCTTCTCCATTGAACTGTAGTGACTTCCCTTTGTTATAGCATTACTTAAGATGCCGAACTTCAGGAGTACTTTTTACTGAGGTAATTGGTGGTATAAACATAAATGTTTGATAATATGCATTAGTTGTAGGGTTTACCACTTTGCAGAGTGTAAACCTCTACCCATGATAAGGATAAGAGAATGCCGAACTTAACAGTCCTTTGCTGCACCACACAGTAACTTAATTACCCCTTTACAATAGCAATTTAACTAATAGAGCTGTGTCCTTTGCCACAGGAGCCACATGACTGGCATATGAGAAATCATTCGTAAAAAAATTCTCAACCAGGTTGAAAGGACACTTTGTGCACAACAAGC
The DNA here is from genome assembly GCA_013399095.1 of Psophia crepitans. NCBI lineage: Eukaryota > Metazoa > Chordata > Aves > Gruiformes > Psophiidae > Psophia > Psophia crepitans. The sequence continues at coordinate 912,408 of VWZZ01007013.1, read as the reverse complement.
AGATGTGGGCTAATCCCTCCTCTCAGTTTCTTTTTTTTGGGGGCAGTATTCTCTGGCTTTTTGGAATGGAGCTGACCAGGGTGTATATTAGTTCCTTGGTATCTTGGAGGAGAATAAATTCAGAAATATCCATTTCCTCTGGATTAATTCCTGGAGCCTGGTAGACTCCTGTCAGCCAGTTCTAGGCTGGAATTGTCATTTAACTTTCTCTTTAATTTTAGAAAGTGCCGGAATTTGGGAGTTGGGGAAAACCAAACCTTTGGTTTGATGTCCAACAGGACAGCCAAGCAAGTAAGTGAACTTGTTTGGTACCAGTTTGGACTGGTACTTAACAGCCTACTGAAGATGGTTCAGGTTTTGTTTGTGCTACTAAAATGTCTAGGAAAGGAAAGCAAATCCCCACTGCTCACAAACCCCAAACTCTTGACTGTGACAGACGAAGAATGACGAATCAGAGCATGGAGATGGCAAATGCACCTTTAGGGTCAACCTCGAATTTGCTGCCAGTGAGCAACTGTCAAAAAGTCATGATAACATACCACCACTTTTTACCTAAGGGTTCCTCGGGAGAGAGAGACTGTAGCATTTCCAGCAGCAGAGAGGTGACCCTGGGGGAGGATAAAGGCCCTGAGTCATTATAACCTCCTGACATACCCCTCTTTCCAAACCTATCTAAAAAAGTTTGGATGTGGATTTATTGGTGTGAATAAAAGCACTTTTCTCAGGGCTTTATCAAAGTGGGTTTTTTCCATATATTCCACATGTACACATTAAATTATACGTATTTATTTCATATGTGTGTACTCATGTTTATGCATGTGTACATTACATTAGCTTATACACATTGTACCCATGTGCAGGTGAACATCTTCAGCACGGCTTCTTCCTAAATATTGTCCCTCAAAAAGATGGCAACAGGGATGGGTAATCTATAAACAAAACTGAATAACTGCAAGTAAAGTAATTAGAAGAAAACAACAAACGGGGCAAATTCTGACCAGAATGCAAATTCAGACTGTAGTTATATTGGTGTGAGTGCTAAATTAGTCCCCGTATTTCTGAACAGAAGCAGAAGGAGAGGTAATCAAAGGGAACAACTATGAAATGACTGCTTTGGAATGAATTTAATTTCAGCATTAGGGAAAAATTAGCAGAATTTATACAAGTTTGTCAGCATTTCAATTTAAAAGTAATAGATAATAAGCATATTAGAAGCAGTCCTACAGTGTATCACTTAATGGATACCTATAGTCCGGATGCTCCTACAAATTCTGAAGCTTAGTGTCTATGCTCAATATTCAGACTACTGACCGTGCACACAGTACCTATTAAACTGTGGGATTCATTGCCACAGCGTGTAGGAGGAACAAAACAATCTCCAAAAAACGATTATACAGCCATATGACGAAGGCGTTTTAAACTCAATGGACTGGATAGTCCACAGTTGAGGTGCCCTAAACTCTCACTGACAGAAAATTGCTGTCTTAAAGGGGTGTTAGTGGACATTCAGAGTTAAAGTACTTTTAGATATATACTCTTTTTCGAGTGTACTCCAGGTAGCTTTTGCATTTGCACCTTTTTTGTCTCACTGCTAAACCAAATGGTTCTTTGTAGCATATTTTACCCTTGTCCCCTTATATCTGTTGGGTGCTGGAATGTCCCATATTTACATCTTGTGTCCTACACGTGTCTAAACTCATGATCAATGTTTCATAAAAGCTGTGACTGGAAGGAGGGGAAAAAAAAGTGTCTAAATTTAGGCTTCTAAACCTGAATGTTGGCACCCAAATAACTGGCCAGCTTTCCAAAAGCCAAGCCCCTGGAAATTTCCAGTAATCACAGTTGCCATACCAACGGCTGTCAGCACTCTTGCAAAAGCAGGTCATGTATTTAGGTGCCAAAACGTAGCAAGAGGGGTCTAATTTCAAGCACAGGTTTTGGTTTTGTTTTTTTGGTTGGTTTTGGGTTTTTTTTTGAGAAGATCTGGCCAAGAACACTAATGGTAATTCAGAACAATTTCACCTCTGCTGCCAGTGTCCAGCTTCTCCAGCTGGAGTCACAAGACTGCTACGGTCATGCAAAAGGAAAGAAGTTTGGGGGCGTGAAGCACAAGGTGTTAGCAGTTACTGCCTGGTTCCACCCTGGGGTGCTGGCTTTGAGCTAACACGGAGATATCCCACAAACTGATTTTGGGGGAAAACAGCCAAAGGAGTTCAGGACTCACTGTAGTCTAAAATCCCCAGGCTAGAATCACAGAATCACAGAATGGTTTGGGTTGGAAGGGACCACAAGGATCCTCTAGTTCCAATCCCTCTGCCATGGGCAGGGACACTCTACACTAGACCAGGTTGCCCAAAGCCCCATCCAACCTGGCCTTGAACACTCCCAGGGATGGGGCATCCACAGCTTCTCTGGGCACCCTGTGCCAGGGCCTCACCACCCTCACAGGGAAGAATTTCTTCCTAATATCTAATTTAAATCCCCCCTTTTTTAGTTTAATCCCATTCCCCCTTGTCCTGTCCCTCCCTGCCCTTGTAACCAGATCCTCTCCAGTTTTCCTGTAGCCCCTTTAGGTACTGGAAGGCCACAATTAGGACTCCCCGGAGCCTTCTCTTCTCCAGGCTGAACAACCCCAGCTCCCTCAGCCTGTTGAAGCAGGGTAGGGCTCAAATCTCTGGACAGACAGGATGTTTAGTTTGTTGTGTTGCACTGAGTATGGTGGAGCTGCCATGTAAGTTGGCACATGGGCAGTTGACCACCCCCACCTTCATCCAGTGTTGGCTGCTTCCCTCTTGTAATCCTTCCAGCCTCACTGGGATCCTGCACTACCGCTCAGCCTCTCTTGCTGCTCTTTTGATAAAGAGGCAATCAGGCAGGCACTAACGAAGGCGAGGACGGGTGAGCCCCATGTGGGCTGCCATCGCTCAGGGGCTTTGAGCACAGCCCCTGGTGCCCCCTCTGCCTCCAAATACCTGCCTGACCTCAGGCAAGTCACTTAACCTCTCCGTCTTGAGGCAGAATACAGGTAACACTACTTCCTTCTCCCTGCATTTTGTGTGTCTTCTTCAGCTCAGGTGTAAGCTCCTCAGGGCAAGGTTTGTCTTCTCTTCTCAGCATGTTCAATGCCTATCAAAACAGAGCCTTGATCTCAGCTGGGGCCTTAAGGCATGACTGCAGTACTGTTATTATCATTAATAATAATAATAATGAATGCAATCAGATCAAAGACAGTGACGGTATGAGTCATTTTTGGGGTAAAATTAGTCATTCCAAAGAGCAACAGGTATATGTAAACTTTAGCCACTGCCAAGGTTTCTCCTTTTTCCCAGCATTTAAAAATTCACCCTTGGGAGTATGGGTGAGCAATACGATCTGAGAGGTCTCAGCCCTGCCAGTGTTTCCATGTGGATAGGCACTTGTGCTCACATGCCGACAGTTGCAAGGTTAATGGTGTAACTCTGCACTGCGTAATTCAGCTACATAAATACCCTGCGTGGGTTTTCTGAATCATCGGTGAAACTCCCTTCCGTATCGAGCCTTCTCTGAATGGAATTCAATATCTGCCCTTGCCTTCAGTCTCAACAGGGCCCGTATGAAAACCAGAGAATAGCACTAGATGCCAAAAAGTATTTTTCTCGTTAATTGTTGAGGTTTTTAGTTGTTTGCTGGTTTTTTTTCCAAGTTTTCATCGGTTGAATGAATCCCAACAAAGTTGTCTTGAAAAAAGAAATTCAAAGAATATATTACTTATTAGAAGCATTGAAATTAGATTTTTCACCTGAAAGAAAAGGCCTGCAGCCAAACAATAGGATTACACAGGTGCAAAATAAGACACAAGAGGGAGCTCACATAATAAATAATAGTGATAAATAAATAACATTTTGAAAACAGTGAAAACCTATGGAGAAAAGGGAACTAATAAATGCTGCAATTCCTACTTGCTGTTGCCGTTCTCATTATCTCTACGGTTATTGTCGCAGGCTACGAGACCATGCTCACAGAGTCGGTGCACCAGACTTTGCCCACAGAAAAACAACAGCAGTGCCTGGTCACAAGAGCTTCTCATCTGGGGGTAGTACAGAAGAGGGAGACCAAGCCAGGACACGACAGAGAGACACTGTTCTGGCTGATAGGGTGACATGAGTTTACAGCTGTTCCAGGAATTATTGTCCAATATTCAATGCATGTTGTCTTTTAAAAATGCATTTAAATATACTGGGGCATTTATGTTGCTTGAAAATGATGGTTCGTATTCAAGAGACAACTGTATATACAGAAAAACAGAGGACTTTAAACTGAGCCTGCAGCCCAACAGCTCATTTTGTGTGTGGGATCAGCAGGAGTTGCATTTCAATGCCTGCAACTTTAGTTCACTCCAGCAACCAGATTTCACATTTCTCAGAACTTAGAGAAACTGTGCTCTTTTGACGAACTCATCTTCATTTTTAAGTGTTAATCCGATCAGTCAAAACATTTCAGTTTCTAAAGTTCTTGTGAAAATAAGGCAATATCTGTCAGTAACGACAGTGGCCTTGATCTGTTGGCAGAGATCCACCCTTCCTGCAGTTGAACACATGTTTCCACAGTGCTGGACCCTGGATCTTCTATCTTTCTCAGGCTGCAACTGCACGTCCCAGTACACATATGTCTCAGCCCCTCTCCAATAAACTGACAGTGAAGTAGAACAGCTGGAGGGCTGTCCATTAAAGCAAGGCCTTCATATTATAACAGCTCTGGACATGCATCATAATTACCATCTGAAAGGATGTTAGATAGTCATCAACAGGCCACTAGTTTGGGGGGGACCCACAGACAGATGTTGAAGATGAGCATTACCCTCTGATATCCATCATCCCTGAACAAGTAGGTGTACCTTGGACACAGTTGTCATTGGGGTTGGAAAGGCCCTAGTCCATATACTGGTGTTGGTGGCCATCACATATGTCAGACATCTCTCTCCAGAAATCACAGACACATGTATTTCTGTAGAATGTATTAGCAGAGATCCATAATTAAAGTGATTGCAAGGAGAGTACCTTCTTTCATACTCCAGGACCTGTTGGGTCTTCAGCATCAGTACAACAGCCACAAGCCTCAGAAAGCCACAGTACACCCTTCATCCAACGGGAGAGCCAATTCTTATGCCATGACATCTGAGTCTGTGGTATGAATGTATCCACCCACATCATCAGTGGGTCCATATCTTTCCTCTGCTCCTGTAGTGCAAATGGGATTTTCCAATCAATAGTGCCACTCATGGGGAATTCAGGAATGTGTTCAGTTCCTGACAGATGTTTGTCAAATGGCCCATTGAGTAGCTGAAGGCCAACTGGTGCTACTTATGAGACTGTATTAGCCATATGACCATGGGCTGTTGTTGACTTTACAGTGTGGTATCCCCCAGGACCATCCAGATACTTGCATCAGTAGCTCTGTAGACCAGGGAGAACCTAAGGTGAATGTGCAAGACCTGACAATGAACTGTCGCCCTTAAGGTGTAGCTTGCTGGAAGGGACACTGTCATCGTAAGCATCCTACAGCTACATAGACTTGTCATGTACACTACAGAAGGGTATAACAGCTTCAGCAATTTAAATAATTGGTTTATGCATTATATAAACTCTGAGATCCTTCTCGATGATAAGATTCCAACATACAATGCTCAGTCTGTAAAGCCACCTTAGTGTTGGATACCCCGGATCTCAACGCTGGGATATACTCTTTCCACTCCTTTAAGCAAAGTTGAATTCTTCAGCAGAGGGGCTATTTTGCAGCCAGATTCCACAGCTGTGGAATTGCAGAAAGCCAGGCCCTGGATCCTGGGCTGGCAGAGACGGTTCTCACACTGTGCTTGATGCATTTGGTCTCTGGAGAGGAAGGAGTACATACCCGGCGTGGCACCCTGGCCAGCTGGCTTGGGAGAAGCAATGCTGGCTTTGACTGTGCAAGCAGGTGCTCGCCTCCCCTACCCATCAGATGGGGAGAGTGAAAGAACAGCTGTAAATGGAACAAGGTTTAAAGAATTGGAGAAATTGAGATTATTTTAAAAAAAAAAATCCAAACAACAACCTTGCCTGCCTCGCATTGGAAACCTGTCGTGTTTTCAATCTAAATTAAAGTTGTGCTAATATTCCGTAGTAAAACAATTGCCTACTACCAGAGCCACACATTTTTAAGAAGTGAGAATGAGCCATATGTCTTCCATAAAAACATACTGATACAGTTCAGCCTGTTCTTTATGCTTCCTGGTAAATTTTTTTTTTTTCAGGCCATGGTTAAAGAGAGCAATATTTTTGTTTGCCAGAAAGTACTTACAGCACTGTATTATCCTTCATCTCTACCAGTTTTCATTTGTTATCACTGACACATGGTAAAATAGTTTTAATTATCTCCAGGCTCAAGTGCAAGGAGTTTTTATAATTCAGTTGGGTCTGTTTAATTTCCAGTATCTAAGCTACCATAATGAAAATGTTACTCAAGGTTTCTTCTTCAACTCCCCCCCCCCTTTAGATCATAATAAAGACAGCTCACTTGAGCAAATAGTTCCTTTGAAATGTTAATCCTCCTCAGATGTGTTTTTTGTTAGATCAGCTGCACTGTTAAAATACTTTCTATTTTCCCATTAGTCTGAATGCAGAATAACACTTATTAGCCATATGGACACAAAGTAGCGCGTTGATGAAGACAACTGAATTAAAGCCTCATGTTAAACAATGAATTAACTGTGATATAGGGTGTAATAACCACAGTTACATAGAACCGGGTTGTTTATCCCCCTCTTGTCCAACACAATCACTCCTTAAAAGAAGAAAAAAAATATTTTCCAGACATTGCCCCCAGTGCAACCTTAAATCCGCACAAAAGCATAGAAAAGAGGGCGAATGTAAAAACCTCCAGCAAAGGCGCTTATTGAAACGTTATTTTTTAATGTATTGTTTTATATTAGTCTTTATGTGGCACTTAAGGAACGAAATCCCAATGAGCTCCACCTCTCCTTCAGAAACGCATGTGAAAGTGTATCTTCACTGCAGAGCTGGCTCTGCGATCGCTGCCTGGCTTGGGACCCTGGCTTGGCTCAGGTGTGATCAGCCGCAGCGTGAGATCGCGGCGTGGTGCTGCTCCCCCCTCCATCCCTCCCCGCGTACCGAGCCCCGCTGACTGCTGCGTTTCAATAAAGCCAGCAGTCCTGTGCTTGTTTTTTAATGAATTGTGGGAGGATGTGTATGGTTTCCGTGGGGCGTGGAAAGAATTTTAGGTGGGTCATCAGCATTCAAATATTAAATTACTTGTGCAGGTTGTGTAAGGTTAGCAGCCGAGGCAGTGGGGCTGGGACCCAAACCTCCATGTAAATCAGCAAGGAAGAAAAGCTCTGCTAGGTTCAGGTGAGAAGAACGTGTCTGGGAGGACAGTAAGAATAATGCCAGGTAAGAACCTCGGCTCATGTGCAGTGAAGTCATGCTTAAGTTTCGGTAGACTTCAATAAATATAGTTTTGTTTTGAAGCTCTGCCTGTAATTTGGAAAGAGGAGCCATCTGAGTCCTTGGAAAATTTTGAGTTCTGGTCTATACTTCAGTGGGAGCTCAGCCTTTCTCAAAGCATGTCCCTCCTTATTGTTCTTTGATTTAAATATTTTCTGCAAGCCTGAACATGAAGGTACAACAATTCAGCAGTAAGAACTGGGGTGCGTGAAGCATCAGTTTACATGTACGGCTTCCAGAGGGACAGGAAGTTGGCGTTATTTACTCAACCAGGAACAATAGATCAGTCGCAGCCGGTTGCTGTTCCGTCGGCATTTCCATGGCTGGCATGGATGGGCGCATCCGTCTGCTCACGCCCTCAGCTACTGCACCCCTACCTGCTCCCTCCACTGCCTCTGGCACTTGGCGATGCCTCCAACAGCAACCAGACAGATTTCCAGATTCCAGCGATTGACAGAGAACAAATTTGTGAACGTGAACTGGGCTAACACGATTAGGCCTGTGAACATGCAAATCCTTTGAATTAATTTTGGTTTTATGCAACTGATGTAAATAAAAAGGATCCTGTTTATGTACTGCCTAAACAACCACTGTGCAAACTGGGCTGCCAGAGATGATTTCATTCACCTCTTTAGTGAAACACGCAGAGAACTACAGTGCAGATACCCCCAGGGTGTAATTTTCATGATAATCAAAACGCAGACACGCTATACAATAGTTTACAACCAGAACTGAAGGCAGATATCTAATTCTGGGGAAGGAGGGAAGTTTCCATGTGTCCAGAACGTGCTGGATGCTCACCAGACCCCCACAGCTACTGTACCTGTTGCCATAGGATTTTTGGGGGCAAGACACGATCCTTTTCAGGTAGACCTGATAGGCAGTTCCTCCAACACCACCACGGCTGTGACTGACTTGAGCACTCCCACAAGCAGGAATACGTTGCTCTTGATCTTATGTTTTGGCTGGGATCAAAGCCTGGAAATGGTATATCTTTGCTATTTGTTTGACTGATATATTCTCGCAGACAATTTTCCTTCCTTCCTCTGATTCGGGAGGACACAGTCCTGAGCAGAGTGGCCTTTAAAAGCACTTTTCCCTGAGAGCACCCCACAAGTTACTTTGCTTTGCAGCTTGTTGCAGTGGAAAACAACCAGAGCTTCATTCAAAAAAACCTCACACAGAGATCAATCAGGTTACTCTGGTTACTCTCTTACTTGGCAGTGGATTATAACATCCCTCATAAGGTAATTTCTAATTCCTCCTGGAGAAAGTAAGGTGGATTCCAGCCACACTTTTGGAATTTGCCACAGCAGGCAACTCTGCTTGAGTTCTCTGCTGAAAGACCAAAATGTGGTGTTGAGGGTATGCTAGGTCATCATCAATAACGTGGCCTTGTGGTCACTTTACCTAGGGAAAGAGGGTGAGGAAGAGGTGGTCTCTGAGTGGATAGAGACTACCAGGAGAAATTGAGATTATTTTACCCACTCAGACCCTGTTTGTGAAGCCCTTGATTAGAAGACAGAGTATTTAAAGAAATTCTTGGGTTGGGGAACATGGATTGTGCTCTCAATGCTGACAATATAGCTAAATATTACTTGTTTCCCAAAGACAGTTACGATAATCTGATCCAAATTTTCATGGGAGAAAAAAAAGCTTTTTACTTGAAAAACATGATTTCATTAAAATTTGGAAAGATTTAAACCACCAGGATTTTTCAACAAAACCTGAAAACTCTGATATTCTGATGGCCTCCTTTTTCCATATCCCTTTTTCTTTTTCCCCGATTTTTTTTTGGTAGTAAAAGGGGAAAGGAGAAAAGCCTGTGACTGGACTGAAAAAACCCTCATATTTAGAATTTTCAGCTAAAAAGTTGGCAATGGTCCAGCTGACTTCTTTTAAAAATATTTCTTCTTCTCTGTGTGACTGCTGTGAAGCTCAGGAAGAAGCTATGAGTTAAGGATAGTTGGTTGCATTGATATATAGAGACAAGCATAGCTGAGACTGGAAGGGACCTCTGGAGGTTGTCTCATCCTACACCCTGTGCTCAAGCCCCCTTATACTTTAGAAACTGGTGCTCAATGTCATTGCAAGCTGCCACCAGGTAATTCCATCTTCCCTGGAATTACCACAATATATATAAAATCATGAGAATGGGTCATACCGTGAAGGAGAGTGAACTGTCACAACTGTAGCTAACCTCTTTGTATTTAAATTACTTTGGCTCTCATGGCCCACGATTGTACAACTGTTGTACAATTAATGCAGCCTAAATTTTAATGTAGAATGTTTTTCTTTCTTTTTTTGAGTCTCCGGAGCAAAATAACACAATTTTTAAATATCTCGAAATGATCAGTAGAATTTAACACATTTTCTCTCTGAGAAGATTTTGGCCGTATTCAAAGCCGAATTCTGTGCTGTTTTAAATGTACTGCTCTTTTGTTAGTTCCAACGGGATACCATAAAATTTCCATAATTTATATTTTAATGTACTTTCTAGGCGAACTGGTCATTCTTTCAAAGGAGCATAAAGTAGTTATTGTTAATACATACATGCTGGGTAACAGCAAATGTTTCTGGAGTACTGGGCTTTCTGTAATGACATTAAATGAAGAAAAAAAGGAGATGAAGTAATACTGATCTCTATGACAGCCTCTGTCTGCGGGACAAGGATTTAATTCAGAATTAAACCACATTAGTGTTAAAGAAGCCATTACTCACTTGCAAATCCCCCCCCCACCCCCATTTCATTGCCTAGTGTAATAAGCTGGTACATTTATTCACAAACATTTGATGACTGATGCTTTATTTTGCCTTTGAATGTTTCTTTAATGAAATCTGGGTGCTTAAAAATATCCAGTAACATAGTTAAGCATTTTGCTTTCACATTAACAGAGCAGTTATTCTATTGCCATTTGTCATTGGCTTAGCTTTGATATGTGACCCCTTTAAAAAGAAAAAGAAAAATCAGGTATCAACACAGATACAAATAATTCATAGAATTTTACTGAATATAAATAGATGTGTCTCTTTGTGTAGCTTTTTTGTCCTCTGTTAGCAGGCGTAGATTTACTTATGTTTTGCATTAGCGGTGGAAAACTTCCCTTGAGCTTTATCAAACTGTCTTGTTCAAAGAATGCATAAAATATCTTTCTTCCAAGTTTAGGATATGCTTTGTTGTCTTTTAAAAGTTATGGTGTAAAATTGCTGAGGGACATTTAGTCCAGCAATACTGAGAGTCCAGCAAAACTATTTCTGGGCTAAATGGTACTCCTGGTCTCTAAGGAGCTTCTACAGCCGCCAAAAATCCCTGGGACATGTGCACAACCCCTTTTCCCAGGCTGGGCTGTGTTCAAGACCAGTAGCGTGGGTCTGTGTTGATAAAAGAGAAGATTAATATCCTACCATCTGAAAATTGCCTGACACTAGCTGAATCTCTCCCATTTGTGGCTGTGCTGGGTGTTACTGTAAGATGAAGCCACCAGAACAAGAACTTGGATTTAGGCACCAAATAGACTCAGGAGGCTCTTTCTAAGTTAAGAAGGGGGAAATTTTGCGTGCTGAGCTCCTTCCTTTTGCCCGCCCCCAGAGTGGGGTCACACCTGTCTATCGGGGAAAAATCTGAAAAGAAAAAAGCTGGAAGAGAAGAAAGATGCAAGAGAAGAAAGCTGCAGGGCTTTTCCCAGAGGAGCCAACCAGGCTGACGGAGGGTGGCTGCTGCCCTCAGCTCACCTCCCCAGTGGCTGAGAGCTCTTGCAAGAGCACGTTTTGCTATCACCATCCTTGTCCTGCTCTTTCATTCATAGGCCCTGATTATTTAAAAAAAACCAGCTGAAAGCAGAAGATTTTGTTTCTTGCTGTGTATTCTCCTGAGTAAAAATAAGCCAACAAGATGTTCCTCAGAAAAAGGTTAATGTTATCTTTTAAAACGCATTTCAAACCGATTGTTACCTTGCTTTAGAGCTGGGGCTTCTGCCACCCTTGCTCCCCCTCTTCCTGGCATCAACCAATGTTTCAAATCTCACCAAAAAGACTGAAGGTTTCAGCCCCATCCCAGCCTTGCAGCAGGTATCTGGCCTCTGAAGAATGTCAGAGGCTTAGTGAGGTCTTCTGAGAGCTTTGTGTGTTTAGCACTTGAAATGTGCTCCAAGCCCTTTAGAGATCCTGGTTATCTATATGGGTGTGTGAGAAATGCCATAGGATGGGCAAGATGAGTCACACACAGGATCCCAGAACAAACCCTGGTGAAACTACCGCTTTAACCCTTACTTTGCCATCTCTTAAAGCTCGTTCCCTTCCTTACAGCTTGTTCCCTTCATTGTCCTTCAGAGGGTCTTTTGTCACGTCCTTTCCATACATCCCACTGACTTTTTTGATTCATGCTGCTCACTTCTGAGAAATTCTTTCTGCTTTTTAAGGGTTATTTGCCCTTTTGCAGCAAGGCACTGTGCTCCCTCTGTTGACGTGAGTCCTGCAGAGAATTATCGCTTGGACATGCACATTGGTGCCAAGTGGAGATAATGCCGTCTTTTCAGACTCAAGTCTGCCTGTAGGAGTGTTCCCAGTATGATTTTCACAGTCATAACTGCAGTTAATCTTAAACTTGGCATATCCTTCCTTTCTCTGTAATGTTTTTAATGACTCTTCCAGGGTGGGAGAATCCTCAGGGTTTTAGTGTTGTGTTCACCTACTGATTCATTCTTGTCAGGTTGATGTTAACCAAGGTCCAGCTTAAGAGGCAACTCTGCCGTTCATGTTACAGTGCAGGAAGAGATCTGTCTTTTCCAGCTAAACAACGCTGAGAGGAGGAGGAAGCATTTTTTCTTTTCTGAGAAAGCAGGAGGTGCCGTGTAGCACAATGGTCAGTAAATATGCAGCAACAATTTACAGGGTTTATTTTTAATCCAGGACCTGTGTTGAGAGAATGGCATGAGCTGGGTAAATCAATCAGGCTGTTGCAACGCAAGCTTGAAATGAAAGGGCGGTCAAGGAGGAAGAGGTAAATAACACGCAGGACTGATTGCTTCTGGGCATAGTTGGGGCCTTGGCTTTAAAGAGTAATTACCGGGTCACACCTAACCTCTAGCTTCCGTGTGATGTGCAAAACTGCATGTGCAGAGCCTGCAGACATCAGCTAAGAGACTGCGCTTGCCTTTGCCGGCAATGATGTCCTTGGCGAGAGCGGGTTCGTGCCTGGTTTCACAAAGGAGCTGGACAGTGTGCAAGACCCTCTACTTAGTCCGCTTGTGAGCGTTAGTCTCTTTGCACTAGCACAGAGCCCACCTGCTTGCAATGAGGTGGGGATAGCAAGGGAAAAGTAGCTGGAGAGGTGACGTCTCTGCTTTGTCACAAAGTCAGGGTGCAGGTCTGAGCCCCAGGTACAGTTCGTGCCAAGCTGGGGGATGGCTACGGAAAGCATATGAAACGTCCCTGACGTTCAGAGGTGGGGAGCACGTCGTGTGACCCAGGCAGGGCGTGCTTTCCAACGGCCCTACAGGAGGTGTGTCAAACGCTGCAGTTGCACACTTGTTCGCTGCTACCCCCGCTAAGGGGAAAAAAAAAAAAGGTCAAACGTTCAGTGGGATCCAGACAGGCTGTATCTGCCCACTGTATTTGTGGTGAGAAGCCTGTAGCTCGTCTCCTTTCAACAGTTCTGGGTAAATGTAGGGTGTCTTTCACTCAGTTTGTCCTTATTAAAAGTCTGTTGCAGACAGATAGGACAGAGCCTGTTCTGTCGCAGACAGACATCGAATCTCCACCCTGTTAGGAGAGTAGCAAAAGGAGGTCTGAAATTAGATGCAGTAATTGCATGCTCACTTTCTTTCTTGGATCCCTGCTAAACCTGAACATAGCTGAGACACTAATTTACTTTGAATAACAGCATGGCTTGAGAGAGAGGGCTTCAGAAGGGAGCCAGGAGAGCTGCGTTCTGGTTATACCTTTCCTGTGGATTTTCCGTGTATTGTTAAGGAAAATTGATAGTCTAAAATTCTCAAATGCATTTTCCACTGGGAAGTTTTCTTATTAAGTTTGTGAGTTTCCTGGACAAAACAATGATTTCTACTAGGCCATAGACACCCAAAGCAATCTCTGTCTCAAACCATCCATAATGCAGACTGCCCAGCTGTGACTCGACTCTTTCTTCTCCGTGCATCCTCATTGTCTGTAGACATTAAGACAGATATGTAGCCGAGAAGTGGATGCTGCTGGGTCAGCTTAGGAGTATCACCCGCCAGAACACAGTTAAGTTCTTTGCTTATTGTGCTGCCCTTGATCTAATGATCTCTGCTCTCCATGCATAATGCTTATCTTGTTATTCCTCCATCCTACATTACAATTCTGCTCCTGCAATGTGATGCTTCTCAAGGAGAGCCTCTTGGCTTGGGCCACTTGCATATGCAGGATGAATTGTGTCTCCAACACTACTTCACTTTTTATGTGGGTGATGATTCTGAATGCTTGACTAGACATGGGGCCAGAAGGAGTCTTTCAGCTGTGTGAGGAGCCAATGCAATCCAAATGGCCATATTCTATCTCCTCTGCATGGAAATGGGCAGACTGGATGTGCAAGTCTCCTGGACCATTGGGTGGACCATCTTCTGGGATGAAAGGCACATCATGACCACAGCTGATCTCCTGTCTCCAGTAGTTCTCCTAGTGTGTTATATTTCCCAACTATTAAATAAGGGATGAGAAAGGCAAAATCAGGTTGTCGCTGTTCACCAGTCTACTTCAAGGGGCAGCTTTCTGCCAGGAAACAAGTAGTGAAAAAATCAGCCTGAATTACATTTAGGAAGGCAATGGCATTTGAGGGTGAAGGAGAATCATAAAAGAATGTAAGACAGCGTGAAATAACCAAGGTCTTGTGTGTACAGGGTGCTCTGGATACTACACCCAGATCCTTGGGGTTACCCATTGGTCCTGGAGCTCCCAAAATTGAAATGCAGATTGCCCTAAGCATTATTTTGGACCACGTATCAACTAACAGGTAGAATCAGCCTTGAATGCACAGAGAGTAATTGGTAATTTCACATTATTCACATGTATGTATGTCACACGGGTCATGTTCACATGGATTCCAAACCAACTGGACCCTGGGACTTGCCTTTTTATTCAGGCTCTCCATTCTGGGATCTGAATCGTTTTTTATCTGCTTGTAATATCAGGTACCTGGCAAGTGGACTGTGAATGACCCGCACTCCAATTACTCTACATCAGCATAATCCTTTCCATATAGAGGTTGACTTATGCCGACCAAGCAAAAGACAAAGTATACATATTTTCTTAATAAATTCTCCGACTTTTCTTGAGCCTGAGTTAAACCTTCTTATCTAATATCAAGTAATTTAAACATTTTTAACATTCTAAAGACAAGTTAATCCTTTTATAGGGAAAAGTCAGAAAATGGGCTTAGAATGACATTTTAACAATGTCTATGGTATTTTAAGTCGATGAAAATTTCTAACAGCAGTTTCAAGCATTTTTTAGCTAAAATATAAGCATCATACAAAATTTCTAGCTCCTTGTCAAGAATGTAAAATATTACGTATTCTACCAACACAAACTGCTTTTTTTCCCAGTAACTGCAGTTCTCACCTATGGTTTTAGTGACATGACACATCAAATATGAGTCTTAATTTGACCTGATCTTAGACTTAGATCTGTTTATCTCCTGTAAGCTCCCTACTTTTCCCAGGTAAGTTTTGCTGCCAGGTAACGCTTGATTTACATCTGGCTTCAGAGCCTTTATTTCCATAGTTTTTCTGGTTTTGTCAGAGTGTGGCAATTTCAGTGCCAGGTAAAGCTGATAAACAGTCAGTCCTAAACTCCTCTGTTTGCCCACAGAAAAGTGGTAATATTAGAAGTTGAAATATTGATTTGTCCAACGCATTCTGCAGTAGTTGGAAACCTATCTTTGAGTATTACTTTCATTAAGGCTTTATTGTCTCTATTGGCGGTGGCAACAGAACATCAGGAAAGTTTCCTCATTTTCTATTACTCTTTTTGCTCAGTGTCTAAAGGACGATGGAGTTTAATAAATGAAGTGTGCACCTCTTCAAAGACTGGCAAACTGATCTACAGAGCCACCACACAAGCCACGTCATGTAGTTTAAAGTGGTCCTGACCATTAGTAAATCCATTGAATGATCCAAATTTATGTATATCTGCTATTTAAGCATCCACCAGAGTGCATCTTTTGCCTGAGCCTGGGAACTACTGCTGTGTTATCAGAGAGATGATCCTATTCCTGGAAGCCCTCAAGCACCCACTTGCTCATTACCCACACCCTGAGTGCCTCTCCCAAGAGCTCACTACACTTGGGTCTTGGTTTGTTTGCTTTTTCCAAGCTCAGTTTGGTTTCTAGCCTTCCAATGAAGGGAGTGCCCTCATGGAGGAATGCAGATGTATGTTTAGCTCCTTTCAGCCTAAACATGATCTGAGACACCCTGAGCCACCTGAGGTGGCCATGTGCTTAGAACAGGACTGGCAGGAGATCTGTGTCCTCCTGGGACACTCCAGGGCAGCTCACATGGGTCCAGAGGACTGCCTAGAGGAGGTGAATGGAGCCCTCTGGAGTGAACCAAGTGAAAACCGTGGGAGCTGGCTGCGACCACTGGATAGAAATGGAAAGTAGGGCTAATTCAGGTTTGGAAACAAGCAGCTGGTAGTCAACAGGCTTCAAACACAGTCCATGATGCTGTTTGGGAGTGGATCTGCTGTCTTCAGAGGCACACCCTCTGACTCCATGTCATGGCAAGCCTCGCCAAAGCTAAAGGACCTGTTTTGTCACATGATGGAAGCCTAATGAGCACAACTGGGGGCTTTTGACCCTATTAATAGTTTAGCACATCACCCTCAAGCCCAAAGACAGGAGGGTCAAAAGAAATGTTAAATTTGGAGCCACATGTCATAGCTATGAAGTCCCAACCTCTATTCCCAGCTCAGCCAAACTCTTCCTGCAAGAACTGCAGCAAAACTGCATTTATTCCAGTGTCCATCTGTCAAAAGTATAGCTCACACTTCCCAGTCCTGCAAGAGAGCTCTGGAGAAAAAAATTCTTTGATGATGGAGTGGGATCAGATGCTGTGAGAAAGAGGCTAAATAACTTGGAAAAAATATATATGACAAACCAAGACTCAGGTTTGTGTCTCTTCCAGAGACATTGCCTTGGACTCCCATTCCTGAGTTACATGATCAACACATGACTTCTGGTTTGTGGCATCATATTTTTCTTATTTTAAAGTGAGCAGATAGGATATTCCTGGTTCACAGTTGCAGAAGGGACAAATCCAAGTCTTTTAACACCTTCTACATCACCCACAGGGAAAAGACAAGAAAACAACATACAGCAACCCTTCTGTCCAGTGCTGAAACAGCTTGCAGCAATGTACAGAATGGAAAAATATCTTTACTTAGGTTTCAATTATAAACTGCCTTTGTTTTATAAATGATCCTTTCTTTGCCATGAAACTGGGAAAGTTTAAAGCTTAAATTTACCTCTCCATCGCTACAATTTCAAAGGAAGGACAGAAAATTGCAGAGTTATCTACTGTGACCTTTGGTGATTAGCAATGAAAAGTGTTTGATCTTCACCTGACAGTAGCAGAACAGAAGCCGTCCTCAGTCTCAGCCACTTAAAAAAGTAAGAATTGCAGAGTTTTCATTCCCTTATGGTTCTCTTCAAGATTAGGAGCAGTGAACAGCAATTTCTGTTTGTTTTTAGAATAATATCCTGTTTTGTAATCCACAGGAAAAGGAGTATGAAAGTAGCAACCTTGGCAGGGAGTGGGGACCAAGGGACTGTTTTCTGAAATCTCAAACCTCAGGAACACAAAGGCTTGGAGAAATTTCCAAGTGCAGTGAATGCCAAATGGTAAAGAAAATGTCATGACAATGAGAGAGAGAAATTATTTATTCACTCTGTTACTAAATTCTTCTCTCAGGGTCACTTTTTTTCGTCAGTGATCAATTGACAGGTAGTTATTACTACATGCTTTTAAGTAAGCACCTACTACATGTTCAAGGGTTGTTAATGTTGGATTTTTTCCAACAATGAAACAACAGAAAATAATAAAAAATGAGAGAGTGTAATTTAACACCAAATAAATGAGCAGCTGAAAAATCCACAGAATACAGATAGCCAAGCAAATAATGGTATTATTAAAGGGACTAACATACAACATTTCCGTTCAGTGGTTACAAGGCAAACAGACTAGGTTGTACTTTTCTTCATGGGAGATAGTAACTGGTGAACCCATCCTTGCAGTTCTGGCTCAAAGACTGGAAAGAAAAGCATGTTAGGACTAGAGAAGACAATACAACGAAGCCTGTGTCTATCTGAGCACAGTTTCAAAGGGCCATAAGCTAGAATAAATATTGAGCCAGCAAGGAAAAAATATACAACAATAGCAATTGTTGAAAATGGGCACAAGTTGGAAGCTAACAGATCGACACTGACCTAAAAAAGGCTGGACAGGGGCCAAGGCCCAAAATTTAAAGTTACTTTACAGTGGAATTTAACTCCACAGATTTCACTAAGAATTAGACACAGAAATATCTTCATGGTTCTAGGTCTGATTTGCTAACTGTCATTGTTCGCAATCTATTCTCCAACCACAACCCATTCCAGCTATGGCAAGAAGCAGCAGAATGTTATGAAGGAGATGAATCTTGGGACAGAAGATGTTACAGGTTTTCTCTGCCTCTGCCACAACATTGTTCTAGGTCTGTTTTCAAGTCTTCAGCCTGCATTTGTTTTCTTTTCAGTTCATTACTGCTGATTACACTTTTTCACAGAATCACAGAATGGTAGGTGTTGGAAGGGTCCTCTGGAAAGCATCTTTTCAAGCTATTATGAAGTATGTAACCATTTTTCTTCCTCTGTCTCATCATCTTTTCTATTTCATTCTATTTTCATCTTTCCACATCCTCTCCTCTCCTCTCCTCTCCTCTCCTCTCCATCTTCTAATACTTCACTCTGATCATTAGGTCCCCGCATCAGTTAGGTGGCATGGACCACACTGCAGAGCACACGTCACTGCTTGCAGTCTGTGGTAATGTACCCTTTTCACCCGTTAGAAGTCTGGCCTTAAATGCTGGCTCAAATATTCAGCAAAGACTTCTAATTTTTGTTGCAAATTCTCGAGTCAAAATCTAGCTGTTTTTCCCCAAATCACAGCTCTAGAGCCTTTCATTTGCATTTTAATTAGGTCAATAACCAACATGATTATTCATTGGAAATTATTTCAAACATGTTTCTTTGGAATTAAGGTTTCTGACAGAAAAATCCAAGGCAAAAAGGACGGTTAATTTCTTTATTCTTTCTTCATTCATGCAAACTCAGATCAATATTTCATTGATATATTTTTAATGGACTTCATTGGAGCTATTCCTGATTTACATAGCCGTATTCAACAGAAGGATCTGGTGAATTTGCCTTGGAAGCAACCCAGCAAAACCCACAAAATTTGGCTAGTTGCTGTTAACAGGAGGAGATAGAATTTATAAAGTTAAAAAAAAATAAATGCTTGTTTTAGTTCGTTACAATATTAGTAATCTGGGCCTAAAATGTGGACTTTCAAACCAACAATCATTTTTAAAGGAAGAATACAATGGACAAATGCATTTAAATGTTATACTCGTCTTCTAATGCCTTCAAGCAGTTTACTCCATTGGAACAATGTTTTCATATTTAAAAGTTCAAAACTGGATGGCAGGTTTTGCATTCTGCAGATAATATGTACTGTCATAGTTTCTGATCAACATCTATTGGCCACAGTGCTCAGAGTATTCATGAATGTCTGCCTTGAGCTGGGAGGTCATTTTAATTGTGCTGATATAATCAGAGAGAGGAGCAGAATGTTTCAAATCACGTTGATACTTTTACTGCAAAGGTAAAATGCAAATGTGGATTTGCTGAATGCTTTAGTAGCTGCTAAAAGGGAAGGTTAAAGAGTGATGGCGTCAGAAAAATGTCTTTTTTACAGCTCAGAGATGCAGCTGCAGCTATCTTAATGTCACTGTATTTTTGTAAAAAGCTACTTTTCAAAGTGAAGCTTCCACTGGCAAAAAACCTTTTGCCTTCTTTTTGAGAACTTTCTGGCGATTAAGTTCTTTAAGTGAATTTCTTGAAGTACCTCTGAAGTCTCACTTTCAGAGATGATTGGGACACTTAAGTGTCTGTTAAAGCCCTATCTAAACACTAAGGTTTTGCAAATAGATAAGCCAGTGTACACCCAATTTTGCGTGCTTTCACAATGCTGCCAGCTCTGTTTTGCGTTAGGAAGTAAAACTAGATGTGGTTGACATTTTTAGACTGGTATAAATTTACTTGCTCTGTAGGATGCACTTTGCTGACTTGAAAACAAAATTCGTGTTTCCTGAAACTGATGCCACTATAAAAAACCTTTGTGTAGAGCAGACATCTAGCCCACTGAGGACTGTTTTTGAAAATGGAGATCAGAGGCAGGTTTTAGGTGCCTAAAGATACACATCGCCAGATGGGATTCCCAGAGGTGCTTTAGCATGTATCCAGTAGTGACCTACTAAATGTCTTTCAGTATAGAGGGTGCACTTCTAAATGAAGGTTGAAATACAAAGGAAAGTACCTGAAAAGAAATAGTGTTCACAAAAAAGGGGATTTGAACAACTCTGTCTGTCACAGTGGATAAAGATGCTCTGTGCCTATCATGGTCTCAGCTAGCCACAGCGCATATGACAGAGATGAGGTGAGAAAAACACTGGTCGGCAGCAGTGGTGACATTCGAACAAAGCTGTATTGTAATGGGTTAGGGTAGGTGACTTCTTATCTTTCACATACTACATTCCTGGTTCAAACAAGGAGGTACGAACATTGAAATTCAGGTTCCTGATAGTCCTCCTCTCTACCTTCCCAGACTGGTTTATCCCCTTATGTCTTCTACCTCCTTACAGGAGTAGAAAAGCTAAGATCTATGAAGAGCAGGCACTGGAAACAAAGCTACAAGTAATCTTTGATCAAGGAAACATACTTTCTTAGCACACAGCAACATAGCAAGGGGTGCAAAAAGTTCCAATGACAAGCCAAGAGAAAAACTTAAAAGTTTTCTGTCTTTTAAGTAAATACTGAACAACACATGGAGAAGCAGAGATGCAAATGGGAACCATGGCGTACAGTGGGAAACCCTACCACTTAGGGCTCTGTTATAGCCCTGACCACAAACACAACATCTGGGGAAAACAGTCCAGTTATTTTGTGCCTCTGTGGTCATCTTGCACCAGGACAGTATTCTTTAGGGCAGAGCTGGACCTGAAGGAGTGTTTTCCCCTGCATGGGTCATCAGTCTGGCTATGAAACATGGGAATTCAGCAGGGAGCATGACTGACACCATCCTGCTATGATGGTTTGGAAGAGGATGGCAGCTGTATGGTTTTGAGATCTGAGCAATAGTCTTTACAAGTGTTCAGGTCCGATAGCACTTTGCAAGTTGTCCTACCATCTTCTGTCCTGGGAGCAGATGCTAGAAATGTGAGGAAATCTACCTCAGGGGAACAGTTATAAGGAAAATACAAAAAGCTGCAAAACTTCAGCCAAGACTAGTGTTCAATTCTGGACTTACTGTACAAACTGATTAACTAGTGATAATCAGTTTATTAAGTATTGGGGGTTGTGACAGTTATTTTACTGGGGCCACAGTTCAACATTTCTTGAAAACTCATAAAATTTATTTGAATATAAAGATATTAATTTATGTACTTCCTGGTAGGTTCTCTCATTAGAAAGTGTGGGGCTAGGTATTCACAATAATGCGCAAGAAGAGGTCTATGTGGACAAGAAGTAGGCCCAGGGATCACGTATTTCATGGTGGGATATAGCCTAAAAAAAAAACCCCTTTCCAACTTTAAATATTATTGTTTTCCTAAATTAACTCTGGGAGATTTTAATCTAGATCTTGGGTCTCTGCCAGGGAACACACACCGCTCCCCACATCCCTGAGAACATTGTGGAGCCCTGTACAGTCAGCTGGCATAATAATGAAATAGCAACCAGTTAACTCTATCGCTTCTTCTTAAAGTTGTCTCCTCTAATGCTGTTATTCCTTTAACTCATTGTAGTTTCCCAATTAGCGCCTTGTGCAGGGGGGCCACAAATCCCTTGCTGTCGTTTGAGGGGTTTTTAGAGAGGTCACAGGACTCTTTAGTGAAACTAAAAGGGGGAATTAATACACCAGATTACTTCCTACAGTTCAAAGGGGTAACTCTTCAGTAACACTGATTAACAGGTCAGGCTGGATCAAGGAAGGGTAGTTAGGATGCCTTCAGATGGTGCCTGAGAAGGAGTCTCATGAAGAAGGAGGCAGGGATTTATGGTGACTGGAAAGCTCTGAGAGCACATTGTTTGTGCCCGAATTCAAGGGGGCCGCAGTGGAAGCAGGCTGGCCAAACACCAAGCAAGTGGAGTGCAGACAGGATACTCTTCAGGGTATGCCCTTGCACTGCATAAAAAGCATCCTTGAGAGAGCTTTTTGTCCCACCTAATTAAAGCAAATGGTGATGTTGCTCATTGCTTGTAGATCATCATTTTCAATCCTTGTCAGGGAAAATTCTCCTGGTGAATCCCATGGGATATAACCTGAATAGAGGAGGGAAGGTGGAGCATGGAGTTTCGCCAGTGCACTGTGAAGCTATGGCTGGATTAGTTTCCAATGAATCATCACAGCCATCTGGGGGAAGGGGGAGGAATTCCCTCACTTCTTAATCAACCTATCTATGTTTTAAAAGGGAAATATTTTTCAGTAAGATGCACTGTGCGTATCTGGCACTTGGCCTCTCGTTACTGCCAGCTGTCACTCTGATAATGTGTTATGAAGGATGGCACACCAAGCAGACAGGGCTGCGAGTCCATGTGATTGTATTGCATTATCAAAGTGACAACCAGACAGAACAAGAGGTCTGGCTGCTGAATTGGTCCATAAGTAGATTTTGTGTTGTTGATATTACTATTTATATACAAAAATGGGGCTTAAACATTTTTAATATTTTCCCAGCAGGAGTCAGGACATTGTTAGGACTTCAGATAGCTGGGATAAGGCACAACATAAAACTTGTTTAAAATTCTGTTTTCATAAACTAAAGCAGGCAAACCAATGATTATTAATGAAACTAATTCAAGGATATCCTTCTAATTTCACCTCTGTAAGTACAGAAATCCTAAGTGATGTAAACTGGCACCATTCCCTCAATAAATCCTTCCCTACATTATCAGGTGCCATGAAAATGCCTCCTGTGATCTACACATGTGACAAACAGCCATTACTGCCAGGCAGTGTATGGACATTCAGCGGGATCAATGCATATATATCTATAGGTACCCATGGGTGGAACGAGCTGGTAAAATCTACTGCAGAAGCTGAGTTGGGGCCCTTGGGTCAATACAGTTCTGGGAAAAGTGGTTCTGCCAATATCCAGGAGATACTGTCACCTTTCAGTGCCATAGCCAGGTCTGTGACTCTGCTTGATGGCACAGGAGCAAGTTCTTTGTATGTCTGGGTGGGGGGAAGGCTTTCTCAAGCATAAAGTGACCCAGCATGAGCAGAAGATTCAATTCAATCCCAGTCTGGAAACTTCTTCTGTGGCTTCTCTCTCCCAGAAAGTCAAAGGAGAACTCCAGCTGAAGGTAAAAGGAGTTCATCATTTCATGCTCTGTAGTTCTTCGTTTCATCTGCATTGGAAAAGAAAGTAATAAAATGCTGAAGAAAATGCTGTTCTTAGGATTTGCATGTTTGGGCTATGATGATCTTCTATGGCATAAAGGCTTTTCTGGCCTTGTGTACAAAGTCTAAATGTTGTTACTCTGAATCTTGGCAACTTTTGCTGCTTCTGAGTGTTTCATAAGATAAAACAGTCACAGTTTCTTCTGGGAGATATCTACAAGCACCAAAAATATGTGGCTTATACACAGTGCACAGTAAGTGCTTCCGCAGCAAGCATTCCTGGGTAAAGTTCAAAAGTCTCAGAGACAAACTCAGTGGTCTTTGTTGTATTGGTCCATAACTCCTATGACAAGTACAGGGTTTGTTCTTTTCAGAGGTGGTGGAAGGGGACAGGCAACAGACAAAAAGTGTAAGAGGAAGCAGTGCTCTTCCACCCAAAAGTGGACCAATGGAGGGTTCAAGACTCTTATGGGAACAACCAGATCCCACTACAGAGAGCTTCTAAAGGGAAAAAAGAGAGAGATTAGCCATGTACTTGGACAGATTATTGCCATGAACCTATTCAACGTTCAACATAACATTTCACAAGAAATTTCTACAAGCTGAAATGACAAATTTTCATGAATTAACACTGCTCATGTCATTCGAGGTAATCACTCTAAAGACAGCTGGAAACAATGTTTCAAAACAAATTAATACTAAGGGTATTAAACGATGTAAATATGTCAAGAGATATAGACATGTCACTTGATATAATTATACCAAAAGGGACATTTCTACTGAGCAAAAGCTAAGTAAATGGTTAAGTATGTGTAAGAAAATACCATAGAAGTTATTCAATGAATAAATACTCCCTGCTCCATGTCTCTACATAACAGTGTTTCTGTAAGGCAGAACACTCATATTTTACTAGCCACTAGATTCATACTGGGTAAATTACTTTGCTCTTATGGACTTGCATAGGAATGCAGTTTAGCCACTGAATTCAAATAGATTTAGAAATCTTTAGGGTCAGAAGGGGAGGTGATGGTTATCTTGTATTATGTAGGACTATAAAAAGTGATCTAGCAGTTTTCAGTGAGTGAGAGGACTGATGCTTTCCTATGTAATGCCTGTGAACTCTGTTTAGACCACAGTCAAGGAGGGGAGATCAGATGGATGAAGTGTTGGTGCTGATTCATGGTAATGGCCATAAGAAAAAACAACAATTGGTCATAGTTAGCACTGATAGAAGTGTAGCCAGATGACATCAATCTTCATGTCTAGCTGTCACTGGTGTTCTTTAGAAAACTTGCAATTTTTTTAGAAAATCATGATGGGTTGGCTTCACTGGGTGTGAAAAGCCTCATTGGTTCCAGTGGAATTTCTCATGGAGCAATGTGTAAATAACCTCATGGCTCAGCGGAAATAAGGGCAATATCTTTAACATGGAGTCAGCAGACACCATTTAATTTTTGGCTGGAGTGGGTGGATTAAACCAGGATGTGTATGTCTGAGTCTGGACTTGAAGGAGACCTCTCACTTCCATGTTCTCAGACTTCAGGTCCAAAACGCTTATTCACTTCAAGGTCGCAGTCGCTACCCCAGCTGCTCCAGAAAGATATTACTGGCTCAGCATCCAATATTTAAGGTCTCCTTTCCCTAAGCTGAACCTCCCCACCTGCTCATATCACAGCTATGTCTATACAGATAGGTATAAAAAAAATGAGCTATACATATAAATCCCAAATAAGAAAATTGTCTTTCTCCTGATTCCTACACTTCTACCTTTCTGGTGAGCTGAACCCATGACAAAGCTGATACTCTGAATTTCAGCGTTTGTAATGAATTGTCTGGCAGTTGCTTTTAATAGGAATGTTTAATGAAGGTGTTTTCTTGTCCTGTCTCCCACTCCCTCTTTAAGACCAGAAGACACTGCTGCTATTTTCTCCGCTGCTGGAGCTGCCCCTCCTGCACAGCACCTCATGACAGTACCTAGGTCCATCTTTGGCAGTGATCTCATCATTTCCATTTAACGAAAACCCGCATTGCAGAGGTTAATTGGCTGCCACAGCTCTCCTAGCTACAGAAAGACTGGTACAGGTTGGCAGTGTGTTTTGTTAGGAACCCCTCTTGCTCTATCCATGCTCTCCCCACCCAAATAGCCTCTCTTTTGGGGAAGCCATTTGGTATCCGCTCAAAAGTATTAGAGTTGGTTTCTAACATTAAAGTTATAAACACTGTGGTGGAAAGAGGGAAAGCAGAAGAAAAAGACTCAGGGGGAGCAGGCAAGGGATCGTGTTTTCTGGCAGGTTTTTACATGATCTTGAACAAGTCTTTGATCGTGACTGAGAGCTTTGGTTGCTACTGTAGTACAAGTGATAACAATATGCATTCGCTGACTTACGGTGTAGCCATGCATGTATTTTCTTGCTGAAAACAGGGGGAAATTAGCTGTTTAGTAAGTATCCCTGGAAGGTTTTGTCAAGACAATTTTTCTCCAGCCAACCTACTCCTCAAAGCAAAGTGACAAATATGTATCTGTCTTTAAATACAGTATAATTAAACCAAGATTCTTCTCCCTCCACCCTTACAGTACCCAAGATATGTATCAGGGGCCATGAATAAGATGATTAACCTTTGTTCAGAGTGATTCTGCAACCTAAAAATCCAAGTTAGGATTTGGGTTTAGTTCTGTAATATCTTGAAACTTCTGCTATTCCCAGTTCTTGCTGAGAGATAGTTTGGTTTGTTTGTTTCTTGGTGGTTTTTTTTCTGTTTGGTTTTGTGTTTGGTTTTGGTTTTTTGTTTTTTTTGGAGGGGGGTGTGTGAGTGTGTTTGGTTTTTATTTGTTTGTTTTGGTGGTGTTTTTTTTTGTTTGGTTTTGGTGGTTTTGGGGTTTTTTTAACCGTAATATTCAGAAGATCCAGACACAGCATTTAACTTGAACTTAAAAATCAAATATTCGATCAGCATGGACTTTGCATCCAGCAAAGCCTTCTACTATGATACTAGTAGTAACTGTTCTTAATTCACCCAACCAAGCGGTCTTGTTTCGTTTCATCAGGCATTTCCTTGCTGGATCATTTCACTATAACACATTGGCATCCTTTCCCGTCTGGTCATCAAAGCCGACAAAAGGGCTCTGAGGGCTGTGATCAGAATCATAGAATCATAGAATCATAGAATATCCTGAGTTGGAAGGGACCCATAAGGCTCATGGAGTCCAACTCCTGGCTCCACACAGGACCAGCCCAATTAGAGCAGATGACTGAGAGCATCGTCCAGACGCTTCTTGAACTCAGTCAAGCTCGGCATGGTGACCACCTCCCTGGGGACCCTGTTCCAGTGCCTGACCACCCTCTCCATGAAGAACCTTTCCCTGATATCTAACCTAAACCTCCTCTGTCACAGCTTCATACCATTCCCCCAGGTTCTGCTGCTGGTCACCAGAGTGGAGATTAGCACCTGCCCCTCTGCGAGGACGCCGTAGGCTGTGATGAGGTGTGCCCTCAGCCTTCTCTTCTCTAGACTGAAGATACAGAAAGAGGTGCAAAGTGCTCCGTTATGTTTCGATGACACATTTAGTCACAAAATGTACTTCATTCACAAGTCACCTTGCTCTGACCATCATAGTTCAGGCACTGTTCGACTCCCGATGCAGTTGTGCATCAGCATTACACAGCAAGGGAAGCATTTGTAAAGCCCAGATATTTTTAGAAAATGCTAACTACTGTTTTTGGGAATGAGTGGCTGAAAGAAAGCTCCATATAAAGGTGTTTAAACTGGGAATCTGAATGAGGATACAGATTCCATTTGATGTATAATCATTGTCAACAACAACAAAACCTATGGCTCAGGAAATAAAGATGTACAGGTAAATGCTCTTTGCTTTAGCTCTCCACATAGGATAATCCATGTTCTATCTGACAGATATCTGAAAGCACCATGTCCTTCAGCCCGAACTGTGATCTCCTATGCTTCTGTATCACTGGATCAGCACATCCGGCTGCCAAACATACTGTCATTCCGCGAGTTATTCTGCCTTAGCCTGACTGATCAGATTTTGCATGAGGCTGTAAACTGGAGGAAGTCGAGGAATATGCCTACCAATTTGCTCCAAGTGAGCTAGCAGAATAGCTGCAAGCTGAGCTGAGACCTTCTCCCTGTCTGATCCCGTAGTCACTGGACTGAGCAGGCACTGCCAGCTGTGTGCCAGGAGCTCCAGGAGGGGCTGGGGAACAGCCTGAAGAGTTTGTGCTCCTTTCTGCATTTGCAATCTTCACTCCTAGTTTCAGCTCCTGGGCGTATGTTCTCATGGTGTTGCAGCTTTGGGTTCCCACCTTTCTTCTATTTCCCTTACAGCCATATTCATTACCGAATTATTGTCCTAGTAAATAGATGCTCAGACTTTTGGGACAAGATATAAGTACCAGATAAAGCGAGAGTGCATAAAGCTATTACTTAAGAGATTGTTTTTGTGATACAAGAGGCCCCACTCCCAGTGGCTGGCATGGAATTAAAAGTAGTCTTAAATCAATAACACTCAAGACACAGGGTATTTCTTGGGAGTTAATGACTGGCTGGGAGGAGCTTTTCTGGCCAGCGGCAAAGTCAAAGCCATTAACCTCTGCCTGTCACTTAGGAAACATCCTCTCCTGAAGCTGTTGTGGCAGTATTATAATGAAAAAGATGGAAATAAATACATAAGCATATAGTGGCCTTTATTTTTCATGAGCAATGCACTGCCAATTAGTACATTCACAGCAGTTTTAGAGGATTAGTGCCCGGGATATAGCCAACCCAGAGGCAAAATTATCTCTGAATTTAATTTGTCCATAATAATTTCTCACTGAAGAAGCATGATGTCACAGACAGAGGCCAGCATATAGTGAGGAGCGGTTTGCAGAAACACTAAAAAGTTTTAGGTTATTGCACAGCAACAGGATTAAGTCCATGTGATGACATCACTGTGTCTCTTCACCAGCTGCAAGCATGGCACGCTCTGCCTCCTTCCCACCCTTCACCCATGTGGTGGCTCTTGGATGGCCGGTGGAGAGCTTACAACTCGCTAATAGCCAGTCCTGGTTTGCTGCCCTTGCAGACTTGCTCTGTCACCTTGGATTATGTCTTCTGCAGTTATGCCTCATCCATCAGTGCAGCAAGTGAATTTCATCTAGAGACACCCAGACAAGGCAAACTCCAAAAGTCACCAAGCCCCACCTAACTGGGGGCTTTTAAGCTCTGTCTCCCAACCAGACTGCCATGCCAGATGGGCATGGGACCATCACACGAGGGTCTGCCACGTGCAGCAGCTTGGACTTGCCAAGCTAGAGAAAAGCCTTGGGCCATTTTTGATCCCATGATTCTTTATTTTCTCTTAGTGAAATATTTCAAACCTTACTAATTTTAAAAATTTCCAAACCCAAAGTGAAGTAGTTATGCAGAAGTGAATTAGTTTCACAGGTCTGGAGTACCTACAGCTTCAGTTTGTCTAACCAAACACTGGGAGTGCTCAGCACTCTGGAAGATCATCTAGCTTGTGCCTTCTCATCCAAAGAGTTAATGCACAGGCTCCTATAAATAAATTAATACATATATTTGAGATAAATTGTTAGTCCCTTGATTTAGGCTGTTCTCCATTTTTCTGTCTGGAGACCTAGTTTTAGACACACAGGTTTGAAAATATTAGCCTTAGCTATAACCTGCATCTCCAATGGGTCCATTTTTGACACAAAGGTGATTTTTTTCCTCCAGAAAATACACAGTTGTCATGAAGAAATAATTTTGACACCACCACCACCCCCCTAAAAAAATATGTTTTTATCTTAGAAAATAATTTCAATGGAAATTTTCTGCCAGGGTAATCATTTGTAAGAGGTAATAAAGAATGAAAGACATGCTTCACCATCACTATGTGGACAGAGCCAAGCTATTTAAATTCAGTTAATTTTCTAGTTTATGTCAGAGTGAATACTCTTTGATGCATAAAACCCTTATTAATTTATTTGATAAACAAAGGAATGGTGCTTTCATTTTTACTGGGTACATTGATTTTTCTTCACGACCTTCAGATTACCAACCACAAACCTCATCTGATCTTTTTAAGTTAATCGTGATAATTATTCCTCAGTTGGTTTGCTGCCCATAGTGAGAGACAGAACAGAAAGTAGGAAGGGGAATGTTGAAGCCTGTTAGGTCCAACTGAACTTTAAATATCTATAAAACCCCAGGCGATGGCTATGGATCCTGTGGGTCGTGCAAGGTATGCTGCTGCACGAAACACAAGTTAAGGCTTGAAGCAGAAAATGTTGGCTAAAGTTTTACAGGCTCTGCGAGGCAAGGTGTCACGCTAGGTGACTGCAACAGCCCTTCCTGGCCTCAAAAGCTGTGACCACAAATGCATAAAGCAGGAGAACGGTGTCTATCACTGTGCACTCAGCACAGCACTGGTGACCGACAGAGTACGAATGATGAATTTAGGCCACTTTTGCACTTCTTCACTCATGGAGCCACCAGTCCCTCAGACATCATGGGTGTTTCATTAGCTGCACTACCTGGGCTTTCTCCTCCACTGCTGTGACTGCTCTGCCAGGGGCAACTGATGCTGGAGCTGCCAGAGCTGCTCCCCTCCCTGAGCTGACTCACCCGTGCCGGGGATCCCTCAAGTACCTGAGTCATCCGCTCCGAAGCTCCTTCACACGGGAACGGGGATGGCTGGCTCAGGGCAGTGCCTGTCTTGGGGTTCCCTCTGCTTGGGCAGAAGGTGGCCCTCAGTGTCTGAGAGGGCTTTGGGGAACCCTGCGGTAACTTGCAGCCAGCAAGGGATGGTCTTCCATGGAGCAATGTCAACTGTGACAGTAGCAAGGTGTGGTCCCCATGCAATATTAAAGGGTGTGAGATCCTGGTGCCTCAGCAAAGGACTCTCTTGCTGTATGTCTTGCTCATGGTGTGGTCAGCTGAATTGCCTGGTTTGGCATTTGGCTTGAGAGGGGCACCAGACACCACTGGTCCCAGGGGAAAAGGACGGCTGCTGGGGCTGCTTGCTGGGGAACGAATGGATGGCGGGACATCACGTCCCAGCTCTTTGGCTAAAACCAAGTCTCTGATGATCCCCTCTGATGTGGTTTGCACTTTACCAGAAATGCTGCAGCTGCTGGGCCGAAAGCAGTTGTTTGGGAAAGAAGGAAATTGAATGCAGAGCATGCAGATTTGCAGTCATATCTCTCCATTCTTGACTTTTCTTAGGCATTGTTAAGAACCTCTGATGCCTTCTGGAAATCATTGGTGGTTCAGAGGCATGCAGTTATCTCCTGCATTTTGGGTGAATAACCTGGGCTATGAGGGACAAACTCTGGTGGTCTGTGCAGGCATCTACGCACCATGCCAGCATACCATGCTAACGGCAGTCAACAAACCGTCTCCTGCCTACATATGAAAGTTTTGTCTGTGGTTGCGTGGTGGTTGCTGTGCAGGTGGCTTGCTGACACTTGGCATCAGGTTTCAGACTTTTGATATGCCTGCATAGAGGGTCTAAGTGTTTTGAAAGCTAGAAAGAAGAGATAATTTGGGGTCTGTTACCTAAATAGAAGCAACCGGAATGGAAAACATCTTGAGTCACTAATTTCAGTATCATAGTATTATAATCTGATTTGGGTTAAAATCTGAGGAATAGAAAATTAAACTTCCCCTCAGGACCTAGACTACTGATAGCAAGATGATGAGCACTCAGCAAAATGAAACAGAAGAGAAACACTAGATAAGAACAGCAGTGAGCTTTATGAATAGCAGCAAACCACATCTAGACCCGTAATGTGTGATTCAGACATGTTCACTGAATTCATATGCCTCATCTGGGAAATTTTACTCTTTTCTCTGGCTCAAACCTCCAACTGAAGCAAATTTAAGCTCCAACTCACTTTGAAGAAAAACGTGGCTCTTGCATAAAAGTCAGAGTAGGGTATCGTGAACTGTCACGCAATAAGGAGACTCTGCCTGCACACGCTGCTTTTGCCAAGAGATTGCAAGTTCACAGTAACAGCCAGTGCCTTTACAGTTTTCCTGGAGCTTAGTGAGGCAAGGCTACAGCTGCATTAAAAATTAAATGGAAAGAGCAGTCATAACTTGTAGGCAAACACAATGAATGAGCAATAATGGGCTAGCCAAGTCTTTGAGGACATAAATCTTTCCGTCTGAGGCAGCCGAAGGACTTTGTAACCGTATGATTAGCACTTGTGTTTTGGTTGGATTGGAATGCGGTTAAGGATGTTGTGGGATCACGTCCACTTGCTGCAGGTGGTGAAAACCAGAATGAGCAGGATCCTACATAGCTCAGGAGCTGTTCTGATAACTATGGACAAAACAACTACCAGGGCTCCTACCCCATGAGATGAGAAAAAAAGGGGGCACACCACTTATTGTTGTAGTTGGAGGCTAGAGTGGAATGGCACTGAAAGTATTATTCCCTTATCCACCAGCCTCTATTTGTACTTTTAATATATTTTTGATACAACTTTCCCCAACTTGCATTCTCTCTCACACACACAATCAGTTTGTCACGGACTTTGCAAAAACTTCAGCAGCAGCTGAAGCTGTCCCACCAGAGCCAGCGCAGGTCCAGCCCAGCTGTGATCCACATGGGAGGTCAGAGGCTGAGGGAGGGAGAACTGGTTTAAATCCAGTTTGCTTGCCATGGCTCCAGTTCAATGGCCTCAGGACAATTCAGAACAACAGCAGCAGTCATGTTAATAAGCTCATTGCTAAGACCTGAGGTGGTGTATGAGAAAGTAGTGAAGGTTGCTCTCCTAAGAGAATTGTGTCAGTTCTTCTCCCCTTTCTCCTTTAATGACAAGGTGTTTGCCATATGGCTTATTACAATGGCCAAAGATGAATGAGAGAATTTTCTTATCCTTCCAAGACACACACTCAATTAGTTAGCTTCATTTTTATAATCCTCGAAGTTCCGGAAATCTCTCTACATAAACATGGATAGATTGAGGCTGTTTACTCACCAGTGTTCCCAGGACTAAATTTTCTATGAAGTAAATTATTGTCTATTATCAGTAGTGACTTCCAATTAGCTGAAAGAAGGCTGTAAATGTTTGGAAAGTACATAAACTTAAAAAAATAATATTCTGATCAATAATGGCTGGCTGATATATGACAGGTCATAGCTGTCTTCACACGCAAATGTACTAGTATGCATATTTTCTGGACTATTTATTGGTGTTTCCAGAAATTAGCATAACTAATCAGTGGGAAAATACTTTCTGCATACATATATCACCCGTTAAAGCCACAGTCAGAAGATCTGGTAGGAAGTCAGTAGGGAGCCTGCTACAGGCAAGGTGATAGGAAGACTGGTGAGCTCATTTCAGCTAGAAGTTTCTCACTTTCCCGGATTGCTCCTGGACATCAGATAATTTGGGGTGCCAGGACAGCATGTGTCCTGACTCATTTGAGACTGCAGATGTTTCTTTGCCCAAAGCTTGTCTGGAGCTGATGTGGCAAGATCTGTAGCACTTAAGGTGCACAGATTTCATAGCTTGCAGGACTCCAGTCCTGGTTTGACAAGCCAGTGTTGCAAGCACTGCATCACCCTTGACTGCCTGTATCTTCCTGTCTTGAAGGAGAAGATGCCCATGTACATGTGGATCAACTGGATATGACCTTCACCATGAGTCCAGAATGAGGCTCAAATTCATGTTTCAAACTTTTTAGACAAACTCTCTTGGGAATCTTTCTTTCTTTGGGGGAAATTGAAATTTTTGAAGACAACATAATCAGCTACTTTAAATCATAGAATCATAGAATATCCCAAGTCAGAAGGAACCTATAAGGAACATCGAGTCCGACTTCTTACCTCAATGCAAGACATGAAAATATTTTCCAATCAGCTTCCATTAGAAATACTGCATATTTTTCACTTTTCACCACAATAGGAGGTGCAATTCTAAAAGGCTCTCCAGAAGTGTGGAGAGATTGGGATTTTATTTCCTCAAAAGCAAGATGTCATAAGGCAAAGAGCTCTTTATTTGATCACACCATCGTGATCTGGCTGCCCAGTCTGTCACTCTCAGATCTCAACACCTCTCCCCACAAGCATCTCTGTCAAGACTTTGATGTCCAATATTGCTGTGATGCAAAAAAAAAAAAAAAAGTGACATCATAAATATCTAAACTCTCCTAATACTGAAAATCTATTCTGTTATATTTTACAGCTGCACAAGAGACCAGAGCTGTGTATCATTACTGGAGTTTTTTATTGACTATATAACACTCGGGCAATGTTAGAAACCAGCCACTTTATCTTCTGAGCATCAATGGCTTGACCTCTGTCACTGGCCTTTATAATTCAGTTATTTTTAGGGCTGTTTTCTCCTCTCTGGCTAGGAGCTAATGCAGTGTCTCCCTTGACCTCTGAATCTCTTCCAGAAGATGTCCTGACCTCAGGTTAGGAAATGCCTACTTTCCCTGGAGCCGTAGGCTCAGGTCTCAGCACATCTGACTCCTGTTTTCTGTCGTTGGTCTGACCTCTGCGTGGTCTGAGACAGCAAGGGGGGACCCAGACTTACCCCACGGACTGTCCTTGAGCATGTAATTCCTCATGCCTCTTGCTGTGGCACCCCTTGGTGCACTGTGTCGCTGATGTGTCCGTTCATCCTCCCTGGTCAGCTTGGTGTGGGGCTGTGAGTTTACCTTCCCCCATCGCACCTCGCCATGGACTTGCTCCCGGAGGTGATAAGGGAGCGTGGGTACTTCCTGGGTGTGGGGAGGAGATTCCCTGGGCTTGGTCTTTTCATGCAGGTGCTGGAGGGGAGATTCTTGTCTCCTTTGGAGCACAGAGTAGCTGCAGGCACAAACCAACTGCTTGTGTGGGGAAGAGTGGGAGATGATCTTTCACACAGGCCCTTCAGATGGGATGTCCTCTTGCTGTGCAAACATGTCAGAAACCAATTGTGTGTAGGGGTTTTCCCTGTGCCCTATCAGGAACATTCCTCCTTGCTTCTTTCCAGCTTTGCATACCTCCTTCTGTTCTGCCTTTTATCCTCCAGCCTCCAGATAGCTGGATTCCAGTGATGCACTTGAGACAGAGGCTCTGTAAGATACCAAGACCGATACCAAAACTCACTGCTTTCAGGGAGTCAGCCCAGGTATTGAGGCTGAGTAATGGTGCTGAAAATGTAGGGTAGTGAACATTAAGTTCTTGCAACCTCCTTGGGTAAAAGAATTTTGCAAAAGGAAAACTTGCAGTTGTTATCCTCCCTGGAATCCTCTTGTTTCCTTTTTAATAAGGTACCTGTCAAAAAATATTTCTGATGGGATGCTATAACATGCCAAATTTCTTCATATCTGATGCTTTAAGTTTAACTATATTTATCTTGTTTATGAAAGCTGACAAGTGATACAGCCATAATAATGCCAGCAGAAATTGCACAGCAATTTTACTCGGGTTCTTTTCAAGTCAGTGGAACTGTTAAATGAGATTAGTGCAGTAGAAGGGTTTATTGTGGCCATGAGAAACCAGATAGACACATATCACAGAGAACCAGAGATAGACTAAGAGGATCACATACAGAGACATTGTGCCAAGGGGCGGATTGGCAGGATAACATAAGTGCATCTTTTAGCTCTGTGGAGCTGTGTCTTACTGTATTTCTGATATGGTTCTCCACTCATCTCAACAGCTGTCTTTTCCTTTCCTTCTCCAACCCATCATATATCTTTCAGTGCCTTATTCTGACACTGGTCACGCTTGTACCTTGGTGAGGTTTGTTTGGAGTAGTGGGGAACATGAAACAATGGTCCCTATTATTCTCCTTGCAACCCTTAGAGTAGTCCTAGAAAATCTGTGTTGGTGGCTATTGCTTTCTGTTGTTAGCTCTGTTTTCTCCCTTTAAAGAAGGTGCCTTGGTAGGACTGTAACTCACTGCTGAAGTCGTTAGCTTCATAGATTAAGAAATTAGTGCTTTCCCTTATATATGTGAAGTACTGTTGTTATGTATGTTATCTACGTGACATGTTTTTTATACATACCTATATATATATATGTTGTTATATATGCAAGTCTGTGTTAGTCACCATCAGGGACTTAAACAGAAGTTTCCAGAGCAAAGAGCATCCTGTGTGAACCTCCAAGCTTTGCAGCAGACTGCTGCTTAAGTTCCCATTCTCTCTGGAGTGGATGTAAATAACAGCAGCTCACGTGAGGACTCGTTGAGATGTTGCTCTGAGGCTTCAGCTGGGATGCAGTCCTTTTCTCCCTGACTGAGTAGAAGCCCAGCTCATGCTCAGCTCATTTCCTAAAGCCTACTTCTACATGCTGTGAAAGGCCATTCACATATCAGCCCTGGTGACAGGCGAAGGGCAAAGCTGGAAGCGTGTCCAGCTACCAGGTGGAGCAGTCAGCTAATTTAGCTCCAGCAGCGATATTGACTGATAGACACAATGAAGATGTAAGGAAGGGAGGAGCAGCTGGGCAGTGGACAAGCCTGTGAGCCTTCCAGCTCTCTGGAACATGGTCTGGATTTGTTCCAGCCATTCAGAATGATCTTTCACTTCTTGGCAGAAGCTCACAAAGTTTCTTAGCCAAGCAAAGAGAGCACAAGTCTCCATTGTGCATGGATAGAGACAGACACTGGTCATTTGATTATTGTTGTTGAGAACATAAATGACTGCAATGTTGCAAATGCCACTGGAGGAAGTGAGAGGCTCCCTCATGAGGAGGCCTTGGATGCTATTTGTATCCAGAAGCATCCTGAGATGAAATCATAATTCTCTGGCTGAGTGACCATCCCTGTGCTATGATGTGTTGTCTTTTAACTGCACTCAGGAGGCTACTGATGAAAGCAAAGCATTTCCTTACCTCCCCACCAATATATTTTCCTTTTGTATCAAGGTTTCCTTATGGACACACGTGCTTTGCAACGATGCTTACAGACTTTCCTTTGCAGACCTTAGGAAAGGTCTGTACCCACACCTAATAAGTTACTTTCCATACCCCAAATAGCTAACAAGCTAAACAGGAGAAGGATTATTCTCCAGACTTTACAGATGGTGAACAGAGGCACAGATAAACTACACAACTTGCTTGTGGTTATTCTGGAAATCTGTAACAGAGCCAGGCCTTGAACCGAAATTTCTGGTTGTCCCTGTGCCAGACTGCAACCACAGTCTGGTCTTTCTCTCTGAAGGTACGTATTTGTAGAGTTTCAAGGTCAGAGAAATGATCACCTTATCTAATCTGACCTCCTCTGTGCCAAGTCCAAGAATTTCTTTGATCAGAACATATTTTACAGGATAGAATAGTCTTGATTTGAAGACACCAGGACATAGGGAATAATTTTACAACTTCCCTCTGTACTCTGTTCTGATGGTTAATCATCTTTGCTGCTAACTTATTTTTCATATGAATGAATCTGGCTTTAATTTAGTTCCTGTGATGCTTCTTTTCTGCTAGATTAAAGGGCCCTTCACTATCTGTGTTTTCTTCCTCTCCTCTTCACGGGCAATTTTTTCATGTGTCTGAAAAAGCAGTCAGGTTGACAACTTACTAGCTGCTGAATCCTGGGGATGATTTTCTTTCACCTTCTGCTTGTCTTTGGCATTTCCTCCCCCCCTTTTCCACAATGCAAGAATTAGAATGGTCTAAAGAAAACTGAGAGGGGGAGAATTAAGGAAGTCAGAAAGCAATTCTTTACTCTTCTTCCAGGTACAGTGGGGAACATGTAACCAAAGCAAGAGAATTGACAGCACTGATGTTAAGTTCTGCTTTCATTCGTATTTCGAGTGATACCATTTGAAATTTGCTTCTGTTAGGTATTGCTACGGGGAGCTATCTTACATTAAATAGGAATACCAGCAGAATATCTGCTACTGGATACTGATTATGTGGGACTCCAGTCCTGGTTTGACAAGCCAGTGTTGCCAACTGGGCTTCTCGGAATATGTTGTGGACTATTTCTGGTAAGAAAATAGTCATAATACCACAGATCTTGTCCTTTTCCCATTTACTGAAGCATAGGCTTGAGAGTGTACCACTGATATTTCAGTGTTTTCTTGTGTGCTGGGTGTCACTGGAATGACATGAAACACATAGTTGGGAAAATGCCTGGGAAGATCAATGAAGGTGAAAAAATGTAGGAACTGAATCAGAAGTTGTATCTTTGTTTGTAAAGCACACGTGTTAGTGACTAGGGCATTAAAAGGACCCATCTTCCCACACGGATGTTATCTTGAGGTGATAGTCTGTGGTTTGTGTCTGTAGAGTCTAAGACCTCTTACTCTGTCCAGAAAATAGCTCAGATCTATAGCTTTCATGAAAATAAATGCCCCTATTATCTTCAGCTAAATCATAAGACCCATTTTTCACAAGGCTGATGTTTTCCACCTTGTTTAAGGAGCAGAAGTATCAGTTATCGTTAGCCTGTGCTAACAGTGCATTTCCAGCCTGCACATCCCACCCCACGAACACAACGCTTCCCAGCCTCCATCAGTTCACTGACCCCAACGGATCAACGGCGGTTTGTTGAATGTGTGATTTAGCCCAACACATCTCTGCTGGGACCAAGCTGAAGAACAGAGCAGCAGCTATCCACCAGGAATGGAAAAACACAAAGTCTACAGAGAGAACGGGATGAAATGCAGGAGGTGAAGTTTCCCTGTTTTTACTCATTTCCTTGATTTTGGTTCTCAACTGTTTGTGGTAGAGCCTGTTATTTTCACTGTCAACAACCATTATAGTTCAAGGTGACATGAATGGTGAGTCTACAACCCTGTGCACCACACGAGAACAAGGTAAGGGGTTTTTTTGCAGTTACTCAGGACTTCAATGTGTTTTATTTTCATCCTGCTGCACTTTCTGATCTCGTTGCTGTTCGCAGGTTGTGGCAAGGGGTACATGTTCACAGCAGTTTTGAGGCTGGGACAAAATTCAAACTGCAGGGCAGGTTTCTCAGAAGATATCTAATCTGTGTTACAGCTGCAAGTGCAAAAAGTGAATCCCAGTAGAAGCAGGCTGGAAAACAAAACTTTGGCCCTTTGTTTCCTCAGGGAAACAGCACAATTATTGGCTGCAGCAGTGTGGCATTACCTTTGCAATTTCAAATTGAAAGTGTCAGTACTTGGACCTGGTACTTTATGAAACACGATCTAATAAAATTCCCAAATCAGCTAGCTTAGGAACTGATAAATCTATACTCCATTGCACAAGAAGAGCTTCTCTGTTGTATATGACTATTGCAAAACTGTCACCACTAAATCTTTGTTCTTCTTAAATGCCAAATTCACTTCTTACAGATTTAGATTAGGCTTTCCTTTTTTCCACACCATGTACTTATCCAGAAAGGACATTTAGAATTTAAGCTTCCCAAATGATACACGACATCTATTTAAGGCAACAAAACAGAAAATCCTCTATAGAGCCTGTGTTGACGGAAAACCATTCCATGCATTAAGAGGCATTATTAATGGGGGCTTGCTTTGCTCTTTTCTTTCCCAGAACCTTTTAAATCTAAATCTAGCTTGGGTAAAAGTAAGAGGTAAAAGGGCAGGTAAACCAAGCACTCATGAAAACTGAATAGGAAAACAATGAAAGCATCCACAGCTCCATAATGTTCCCAAAGCCCTTTGTATATTCTATTATCTACTAATGCTATAACCAACGTGATTTTTATTGGCTGAGAATAGGGAAATAATGTTAGGAAAGTCACTGTACTGACTTCAGGAAACACAAAACAAAATTTAAAGGATACAGGAAACAATTCTCCTAAAAAATGCATTTCTAATCCGATTTCTGCTTCTGTGGTTATCTTGATATCAGACAGATGAAACCTATCATCTGCAAAAACCTGTTTATTCTTCAAGGGAGAAGCGGTTCTCTCCTGATCTGTGTTTTTCAGACATCAGGTGGAAAATACGGCAGATGCTTGCTGCCCTGAATAGGAAAACCAGAGCTGGAACTGAGGAGGTGTTTCCAGTGTGCAGAGTGCACAGGAGGCAAAGGCACTGGGGACTTAGGCTTAGGTTCAACGAGATACATCATATGCTTAACTTCAAGCAAAATTTTGACTTCACAAAGACTACTCACATGCTTCAAAATGGACATAGATATAAGTACCTCCCTGCAGGCACAGGAACTAGGGTTGTACAAAACCAGGCTTTCAGTTTGGAGGGCTGGGGTAAAAAACATACGTGAAGAGTGAGTAAAGTCAGTCAGTGAAACTCATGAGTAGATTTCGCCTACTCAATACAATTGGCTTTGGGTAAATCTTCTTAAAAGTCCCTCTGGTTTAGGTATCTTGCTACTATGCATTTATTTTCTTGGTTGGAAATCCAGCAGCCAAAATATAGGATTTTGGGGTAAGAGAAGATCACAATGTGCTCTGAAGCAGCAGAGATGTGGGTTTAAGGTCCAATAATCTACATTTCTGTAACAACCTGTGATCTCATACGTGTTTCACTGTGTCTTTCAAGAGTCCAACCTTTTGAAAATAGATTTTACTGATCCCTTGAAGGAGAAATAAAAGAAACACTTCTGGTCACGACCTCACAAAATATAAATAGATTTAAATGGAAGCAGTGGCCAAGCTCAGAGCTGACATCTAAGATGTAATTTAGGCTTTTTGCTGACACTGATAGAGGGTCTGTCCACTGGGATTTCCTTTGTGTGACACCAATTCCTTCACCCATAAGGGCATAGCAGGGAGGGAAGGGAACACTTCACTGTTACAAATGCAGGAGAAAAACAGAAGGAAGATGTGTGAATACCACCCCAGTACAGGGGTGAGTTAAATGAATACACACTTAAAATTTACCTCTTAGTGGAACTCATGTCAGCATCAGCTCCTTTGGATAGGGAAGAAATCTAAAACATAATACCACCTTCCGTCATGTGTTCACTTTCCATTAAGGCAGTGCTGCCTTATGGGGTAAAAGGAGATCAAAATTCACCCTCTATTAATCAAAAACATATTAAAATGTGACCCAGTATCTGTACAGGTGAAAGCAACAGTAATAGCCTGTGCAACCACAGATTTTAATTTAGGTCTTTTCTCTTACTAATTGCGGCAGTTTTGCTGGGGAGCACAAAATCACATCACAAAATCCTCCGGGTAAGGAAGCCTTGCAGCTCCGTCTGAAGCAGGGAACATGAGGAGGTTACAGGAGGACACAGCGAAGCCAAAGGAGGTCACTGGATGAGTCATTCGCACTCAGGTATTCGCAGCTACCATTTCCTGGTTCCCATCACTAGACAACACTTGTCTTAGCACATTATTCCCAGGTTTCTAAGATTTTACTTTAAAAGCCAGAGTGCAAACTTTGGATGATCGCAGACTACCAATCGTGTTCTCCGAGACAAAGATTCATGCAACCCGGTGAACTCCTGCTGCACACCCTCCCCCTGCATTGCTTTTCCTTGCTATCAGTATGAGTCTGACATGACATGATGTCAAGTGAGATCAGGATAACAACAACCGTGGGAGGTCAATAAATTCATATGGTATATAATCAAATGTGTGCCTCGAACAGGTAGCTTCTCTCTGTATGAGATCGTGGGAGTTAACTTTCATTTATCAGAAATAAGTATTCAGCCAACTGAGGCCCTTCTCTTTTACATACAGATAGGCTCCTCTGTTCATCTGCATTCTATAACAGCTTGTTATTCTTCCGTGTTTATCAGATCTGCAATATCGAGGAGAACAGAAAACGTGTGTGATATCCGCCAGCTGGATTCCATCTGTCTTTTCTCTGTGGAGATAGAGTTTCAAAGGCTACATCCTATCTGCTGTCACACCCTCTCCCGACATGAGAAGCTAAGTGTAAAGTTTGGCCAAAGTGATGGAAAAACAGTATCTCTCTTGTACATCACAACCATTTCCCTACCTACACAAAAGTGGCATTCTTCTTGTTCTGGCATGCGTGATGTATTGTTGCACGGTATCACAACTTTCCTATTAAATGAAAGGAGTCTGGCCAAAATGATTTCAGATTAAGTATTTAATTTTTATTTTCTTTTTTAAATTGGACTTTGTGCATGTATGTGTGCGTTGGTTTGTGCACTGGAGCAGGGGCAGGGAAACTGTGATTGACACGTACAAGCACTGTTTAGTTAGAGGATATGGCCTCCTAGCATTTCTGGGAGGGGAAAAAACCACCTACCTGAATAAAAGCCCAATTTTGTTGCTCTTGAAGTGATTGAGGCTTTGCCATTCACTTCACCACAAGCCCTAAGGGACTAAGGAATTTAAGTTTCTCAGGATAACACCCAGGATGGAGCAACTTTATTGCAAATCAGCAAGACTCAGTGATGTTTTCTTGCCCTAACGTCTAGAGCTCTCTGTTCTTTGGGTCCGGCAGCTGCAACATTTCTGTTAAAGTGCAGACCACATCAGAGAGGTGCATGAGACACCCCTGTTTTAGCCAAGGAGGTGTGAGGTGTTGCCCCATCCATTCATTTCCCAGCAAGCCACGCAGAGCAGCCATCCTTTCCCACCAGAGCCATTCTATTCCTGAAGCCACCGACCTGTGAAAGGCTGTGGCTGGTGCCCAAGAGTCCTTCCTGAGCCTCCTCTTCTCCCTGGTATGAAGCAGATGATGTGCCCAGCAGCTTGGGGAGCAGGGAGGCAGCAGGAAGGGCTAGCACAGAAATTTGGCTCCACACCTCCCAGCAACTCATCTTTTACCATGCTGGAGAATTTTCCATCTATCTTTGCAAACTTTTTGTTAAATTACCTGCCCATTGCCCCAGCATTGTAAGTGTGTATTCTTTCACATGCTAGAGCACCTC
The DNA here is from genome assembly GCA_013399095.1 of Psophia crepitans. Lineage (NCBI taxonomy): Eukaryota > Metazoa > Chordata > Aves > Gruiformes > Psophiidae > Psophia > Psophia crepitans. The sequence continues at coordinate 870,472 of VWZZ01007013.1, read as the reverse complement.
TCCTATGAGGGCAGGCTGAGGGAGCTGGGGTTGTTCAGCCTGGAGAAGAGGAGGCTCAGGGGAGACCTAATCGCGGCCTTCCAGTACCTAAAGGGGCCTACAGGAGAGCTGGAGAGGGGCTGTTTCTTAGGAAGTGCAGTGACTGGACAAGGGGGAATGGGTTTAAACTAAAAGAGGGGAGATTTAGTGTGAACATTAGAAAGAAATTCTTCCCTGTGAGGGTGGTGAGGCCCTGGCACAGGGTGCCCAGAGAAGCTGTGGAGGCCCCATCCCTGGCAGTGTTCAAGGCCAGGTTGGATGGGGCTTTGGGCACCCTGGTCCAGTGGAGGGTGTCCCTGCCCATGGCAGGGGGTTTGGAACTAGATGATCCTTGTGGTCCCTTCCAACTCAAACCATTCTATGATTCTGTGATTTCGCAGATGAAGGTCCTTGTGGCATGAACCAGAAGCACAAGAGGAGTACTCTGACCAGCACATCCATCTCATTTTAGTGGAAGCGTAATTTCTTTGGGTTATTTTCAGGAGTACATACATTCTTTGATGATTAACTAGGTAATATCAGGTACATGACCAGACATATCATCATACAGACAGCTAGTGGATCATATATAAGCAAAAAGGCCTTTAATATCTGTAAATTAGTTATGCATCTACGGATATTGCGAACTCTGTCCTGGTCCATAGCCCAGGGAAGTACCATCTACACAGAAAGTGTAAGGAATTACAACTGTCAGCAACTTGCACTGACCTTTCCACTGAACAGCCTGTGACATTGTGGGTTCCTATTGAAAAACTAGGTCTGGTTACAAGTGCAAGTACACACACACAAAAGTATTGTTTATTTTGAAACCTCAGATAAGTCAAAAGCAGCTTTGGTGAGTACTAGTTAGGAATTCCTACGCATATATGATTTTTTTATTTTATTCATGGGGAGTCTTCTAAGAATACATAGTAGGCATGGCTTTCACAGACTGCCCTCCATAGTTAGGGTGGGACTGAACTCACTTCAGTCATGTGCAGATAAACATGATACATGTTTATTTAAACAAATACATGTAAAGAGACGTGTCAGGCCTCCCCACAGGGCCAGAAGAGAACTATAGCAGTATCTTCACAGCATCCTGTTACCCACCTCTGTAGACTACTTGCTTAGATGAGACGTCTTTTAGCTAATGGGTGTTGAGCTAATTAACTGTCTGAGGCTGAGCTAACACCTATAACTAATTGCTTGATTTAACTGGACAGTTTGTTAAGTTTTCTCAAAATGCTCCTCTGATCTCTTCCCACTAACTTCACAATAGTACAGTGATCTGATACACAACATATCTCTTGGTGTTAGCCAGGCAGCCTGGAGGAATCTTGCAGTATCAAAAGAAGCCAATTGACTCGTTATTGAGCTCAACTTGCTCACAGTAAGTCCCTTGTGAACAGGCAAGTCATTTTGTGCTATGACCTTTGTACAGTCCTACAAGCAAAGTAAGGTTGTCTTGGGAGCCTTTCATGGTCAAAACAAACTCTTCAGAGGTGCTGGGAAACTAGCAAACTCAGGAGACATCCAACAAAAGCATAAGGTGTTGATTCATGTATTTATGGTGGAGCATCAAATGACCTCTCCTGAGAAGGGGTTATGTGCTGAAAGTACGGGAGGTCAATGCAGAGAGTTTGGGAAGGATTCCCACGGGACCTAGTCTCAGAGGCATAAAAATGCAAACAATGCTTGAAATAAAGTATGACTCAAACAAGGATGGAAATCAAGCTGAGGAGCCCAGATAGCTCATGAGTAGTTTAAGCACATGCCAGGCCCAGAGGCAATTCCTAAGTTGCCAGTACCATTGGCTGCAGGTTTTGCAATGGATCCTACCTTTCAGGACAGCTAGAACCCTACCTTGAATTTAGATCCTATGAGAACTGCTGCCGAAGGAGAATAGTTTACAGCAGCCTGAGGCATAGAAATGGCATCCAGGCTCTATCAGAATTTGTTCTTAAGCAGATAAGCCCTGGCTTGCCAGCCTTAGAGCATGGTATGAAATCTTCTGTGAACAGGTAGAGCATGAGCATTGGCAAGGCAAGTTCTTCTACAATTCCCCAATCTTGCCTTAGGGCAGCACTTCTCAGCATGACGAGTTTAATCATCCTGTCCATTACAGCTCTGGCGCCTCTTCCCCCTACTCAACAAAGTTTCTGGTTCTGGTTATCATGTACGTGAGCTATTCCAACACACTTGCCCCCAAAAGTTCCTCACCTGCCAATGGCCTTGTGATGCCAGCCAAGGCACATCACGAAGATGTTTCCTGCCTTGGAGACTTGACAAGCTAAATAGACATCACAAAGAGTAAGAAGAAGGAAGGATTATTATTAAGTGGTGAACTGACGTACCAAGAGATTAGCAGACTCCTTCCCAATCATGGAGCAAGTCTGCAGGACAGCTGGGAGCAACATCCACAATTTCTGCATCCCCCTCTTGTTCCTTAAACACAAACATCTCTCCTTTCTGTTTGTACTAACATGTATGATGTTTCAGTAGCAATGGTTATCAAAGAAGCCATTGAAATCAATCAAACCATATACCTCAGTCATTACAGAACTGGACTCAATCTCTTACCATGAACTAACTGAAGACTGAGATCTCACTGCAGGTGGGAATTGCTGAAGTTTACCCCACACAAGGCAGTGCTGTGTAAGGCTACCTGAACTAACAAGGGATGGAGGCGCAGGCTGATCTATTTGAACTCCCGAGTGTCTTTTCATAGTGGTATACTATCTATGGTAGAAAAGATCTTAAAATTAATATCAAAATTATGGCACTTAAATCTACCAGGAGATCTAAGTCTTAAATGGCTTTTCTCTTTTCTTCTCTCTTCTCTCTTCTCTCTTCTCTCTTCTCTCTTCTCTTCTCTTCTCTTCTCTTCTCTTCTCTTCTCTTCTCTTCTCTTCTCTTCTCTTC
>VWZZ01007013.1:853053-867291 GCA_013399095.1 Psophia crepitans | reverse complement strand
TCCCTTCCCTTCCTCTTCCTCTTCCTCTTCCTCTTCCTCTTCCTCTTCCTCTTCCTCTTCTCCTTTCTTCATAAATACCTTTAAAAAATTAACCCTAAAAGGCTGACCATTGCCACACAAGGAATTTGCATTAAGACCAGGAGTGAAGGCTTGTCCTTACAAGGCTTGTGAGAAGCTCTAATTACCGGATTAACCAACCTGTCCGGATCTTTTTGTATTTCAAATCAAGACGACACCTGTCTCATTCTCAAACTCTGACACAGCAACTATCATAACGCAGCCTGGAGCTCAGATGAATCCTTAGCTGCATTTCTAATATAAATAACAATGACTTAAATTTCTAGTCTAGCCACTTAAAATAATATGAACTTAATGGACTAAAGACCTGGAGAAAGACAATGTGTTATGTATTCTGTTATTTTCTTCAAAGTGCTTTTGTAAACAGTCATAAAATATACCATAAACTATTACCTTTAGATCCAGAGCCAAAAGCTGCATCTATTAACTCAAACACACCCAGCTAATACAAATTCATGATGCTCTCATTTGACACACGGGGCTCTTCACCCTCTCTTCATGTGGCGTTCACCAGCCCCTGGGGCAGCATATGGGTCCTTCTCAGCACCTTGCTTCCATTTTGAATAACTTTTGTTTCCAAATATACTGAGAAAAGGTCAGGTCTGTTTTACACCTCTCTGTCACCTGCTTCTGGCACTCTAGACAGTAAGCACCATTTACTGTAACGAATAACACTATTCAACACATCCTAGGAGCGGGTGTCCCAGAAATACACCATCTAACCTTGGTGTTAGAACAAGACTCTCTGGTGAAAAACACAAAGAACCGCTGTTTTCTGTCATTTGGCCCTATTTAGAACAAATGCATACAAAGAGCTGATAACAGCCATCTTTCTCTTGTTTTTTGAACACTCACAGGAGTTAACATTTACAGAGGGTTTTTTTTTGTTTCCCATTTCTTGTTTCCTTACTGCTTTCATTTAATAATAGAGATCCAGTGTAGATCCATGTGAAGTCATGTCCATAAAAGCACCGGGTACAATAGTCCATTCACTTGGCCATTTTTCTGGTATTTCTCATGCAGTAAATTGCTAAGACCTATCCAAAGGGCCCCCAGACAGAAAGGATGTTGATCCAGGTCTCAGAGTTAGGTTACACTCTTCACACAAAGATAATAAGGGCAACTGCAAAGAAATCAGCCATGAAGAAAAAAATATCTGCATGGTAAAATGAAGGTGTGACCAGCACAGGCAAGCACCTGGCTGCTGGCTTAACCTTAGGAGGTCAAATCATCCTACCTTTCCCCAGGAGAGACAGGGACCCCTTTGAACCCACTTTCCTGCAAGCAGCCTTTCCTCTCTCCTCCTTGCGAGTGATTCTTCTTTTCAGAAAATACGATTTTGCACCATGAAATGGACAGCCTGAACATCAGCATATGGACGTAGCCAGAAAACAAATCTTCCAGAGAGGTTGGCTTAGTAATATGGTTGTTATCATCACTTAGTTTCTCTCTAGTAGCATTTTCATTGCTGGTCCTAACCTGCGCAAGCTAGACTAAACCAGGAACAACAAGCCCACCTCCTTGCTGTGCTGACACTTGCCTAGGAGTCCTTCCAGGGTGTTAAACCATTAGAGTCCTCTTCTTCCAAACAGCAATAATAGCAGAGTTTGGATTGGAGTTTAATTCAGGATAAAGATGCAAATATTGGAGCTGCAGGGCAGGCAGCCAAGGCCTCTTTCATAATTGGGTGGATACAGCAATGTATGTGGGAAGAATGGCATGCCTCAGACGTAATGCAGCACAGAGCACATCCAGCACAATGTTGGCTCAGCTCTCGCTGGCACCATCCTGCTCTGCTGTTGTTTGAGCATCCCGGGTCGGACACAGCCCAGGCAAAGGTCTTGCACCCCCCAGCCCCAAAGAGTGGGCAAACTGCGTGCAGAAATGCTCAGCTTGCTTGACTGCACGTTGGGGTTGTTGGTTCATTGCCCTTTGAGGTGAACATCCAAGCAGGTGGCCGCAATGGCTCCTGGCCCATGGTCCTCGCTTCCTTCCTGCCGATGAACATCCTCCATTACAAAACTTTTCCATGTGCTGCAAGCCAGGAGGGCAGAGGAAGAGGGAGAAGGTGTTTGAAGAGATGGAGAAACGTTTGTGAGTCAACTCTCCTTGATCTGGGTTGCGACTTCACTTTACAGGGAATTATACACTTAGAAAGTGCCACAGGGGGGTGGTGGCATTTGGATGGCAGCAATGACAAAATTAGGAAAAAAAAAATCTGTATAAGATCAGTGGAAAACCAGAGGGCCATGGGACTCGAATGGGAAAGTGGTTTTACACACAGCACAAGGCACGATGGTCTCTCCTAGATTTAGAATTTATGTTAATTCTTCTATAACTTTATTGCTCCTGCACAGAAAAAGCTTGTACACATTGCATCTTGTTCCTCTGAGTAAAACCTCATCAGACGAAGTGACTTCTAGCTTTTGCACAGCCACTTCAGAGACAGCTTTAAAGGCATGATCTCAGAAAATCTAATTCTTCTTCAAAATTACATAGAATAACAGGGATCAAACTGGCATAAAGCTAATGTAGGGAGGAAAATGTTCTTGAATGGACAGAATGGATCATTATGATTGTTTAGCATGACTTTTTTCATAAGCTATAGGATACTCCCTGGTAATTTGTGAGGCCAGGGAACACTCTGATAATAAAGATCAGATCATTCCCAAGTCTGACAGGACCAGGTGCCAACTGAGAGAGAGGCACACCTCTTCCATCAACCTTTGCCCCAGTAATGGAGCCCATAAAACAAGAATAATGCCATCTCATAACAAAAAGTACAGCCCTGTTTGTGGCAGAAATGGGAAGTTGCAAGGCAGCTTTGAATATAACCTTTACATCTAAAGGTTCCTCCAGCTCAAAGAAGCCAGAAGCATGTCTCAGGGCTACCCAGAGAGCCGCCATGAGGGCATGCATTAGAGAAAATGCCATTTTCACCTAGCCAAAGCAGCTTTTCTATGAAGACTAAGACTCTGTGACTTAAGCTGGGGTTCGATTCATTCATCCTTAGCTATCCTGAACCAGTCATCTAGCCTGTCTGTAGTCCATGGGGAAAGGCAGGTAGCGGCTTAGATGCTTCTCTTAGGATAGGATGATTTGCCATCTGGAGGTGTCTATCACCGCTGGCCAGAGCAGGATCGTACATGACTAGGTTAGGTTGAAGGGCAAATGTTTAGATGGATAAAGGCCAGTGAGATAAATTCCAACCCGAGTTTGTACCAGTGTAACTTCATGCCAGGACTGATCAGGGCACTGCATGATTCTTTATGAGGTTTCAAGCAAACTAGAGGTTTACTCAACCCCAAAATGGAGCCCTTAGGGCCACGGGTTTTCCGTAAAACTTTGGGAAAGTCACTTTATTGTGATTTTTAGGAAGGCATCAGATGCTAGGATCGTGATCACATAGGTTCAACATGCAGTACAGAGTTACCATCAGTGAGCTGAAGAGTACAGCTGCTCCTCTGAGACACAGCACATGCTCCTCGAGGGTGTAGTGACTCCCCCCATTCCTTACAAAACCTATCTATCTTTGTCATTTCCAGAGGCAGCAACATTGTGTTTTCGCTTGGGAAACAGACTGTGGGAGTCCTGTGTTCAATTCCTAGCTCTACTTGAGGCACTTCAGATCTCATGTTGTTGGAGACCCATAAGCATGGCTGCTTTTCAGACCCACCATGCCTTCCACTGACCTTGTGCCAATAGGTAACAAGGGACCACAAAATTTACGTGGTCAGAGAGATCTGTAGCAGTGGGATTAGGGTAGGGTACTGCTCTGGTGCAGATGACAAAGAACCTGTGTCCAAAGGGCCACTTAAATATTTTGCATTCAAGTCCTGGGAGCAGGGGCAAGAGGGATCCTCACAGCATACCAACCAGATCCCTTTGAGTGTAACCTCACTATCTTGATTAACAGCAGAGAAAGAAAGCTGGATGTCTGGCTGACCCATCTGGGACATCCATCACAAAAAACAAGTTTCATTCCCCAAATGAATATTGCTGAAGAAGGTCCTGCTGGTTGTTGCTGAGGAAGCCTCCACAAGCTACATCAGAGGGGTCTAGGTCAGACGACTCAATAAACTTACAGTGTGGCTCGTCACCTTTAGGCATGATTTTACTGGCTTCTTTCCTACACAAGCAGTATTTAATGAGCATTTGGCCTTTGTGATATTTATTTAGAAAGAAAGATTTCCTTTGTTTTTAAACTATTTAAACCTGACTTCCCATTCAGACCACTAATCTGAGATAAAGGAGTATGTGGACTTTCATGCAGTGCCAAAGAACTGAGCACAAAACAAGGTATCTCTGAACTGCAGCGTGGGGCAGTGTGGGGACAGGCAAATCCGCTTGGGCCCTTGAGCTTACCCAGAGTTGAACTCTGCACAGCCTGCCGACTAAACTGCACCACACTATCCATATCTCACCCTTAATGAGGGTGTCCTGCTATTGCAGTCTGATTTCTTTATGCTCGGTTTCTGTAAGTAAAACAACATCTCTTTGCTTGCATGTTTGAGATGCATGAAAAAAATATTCAGTGGGAAATAGAACTAAAATTGCAGAATTAACCTCATATGTACTGTAACTCTGGACGCTGCGGGAAGAGCAGCCTGAATCAAACAGCAGCAATAACGCCTGGGTTTAGGGCATGAGAAAGACATTGAAGCTGGCTCAGCTGAAAGATGCTATTGATTATTTCCCTTTTTTATTATTATTCCCACAAAAACCATTGAAGCTTTGTGTATACTTCATGTACGGCAAAAGAAGTTAACCTCCTCCGTTGCAGTCTAAGTGGATTTGACACTTGAGGGGGGCGGTCATCTGACATTTTTTTAACTCTCAGACTCCCCTGACCATAAAAAAAATATAATGCTTCTTCCCTCCCCTCTCTTTTGCTTGAATGTTCCATGCATTCGTCTTTTACCAACTCTGATTTTTGTCATTTGGTGGCTTTCTGTGTTGTCAGTAATGTTCCAGTCCACATAAATTTAAACAGGTCTAATAATACTGGAGGGTGTCTGTGGCTGCTTTTGAATGCTTTGTCTCCCCTCTAAAAGGCCTCATCTCTGTGATTACCTTCTGCCTGGTCACTGTGTACAAGCCAAGAGCTCAGCAGTGTGGGAGTGTGACAGTCTTGAGACATTTCCACAGCACCCAGGGGCAGTAAATTAATGCTGACATGACCCACCAAGCACATGGCAGCTCCATTGTCAGAGCTCGTCTAACAGGAGAGATTGAATTTCACACTGCGTTTGATATTAAATCTCTCCCAAGCACAAGCTGACTTGGCTGGGTAGAAAAGATATTCAAGGATCAGCAGTGAGGGCCTCGGCAAGGGAAGGTGCTAAATGCTCACTGCCCTCATTTCAAGCATTACCTTGCAGCCTTGGCCTGATCTCAGCGCACAGCAGATATTACAGTTATGTCTGCCTTGTCCCTTACAACTATCCCAGTCCAAAACCAGCAGGTCCACCATGTCCCTTATCTCGCTTCCACCTCCTCCCACTGCAAACTGCATGCTCGCTGTCTCTCCCCCCAGGATACCTCCAGCACCACCACCCCATCTCTGATCTCTGGTGTCCCCTCACCTTCTGCAATATCCCAGTATTGTTTTACTTGTTGCTGAGCCAGGAGAAGCACATGATGCTTTGCTGGCCATCCCGGGCTGACTGGTCAGCCAGAAGATGGGTCCTGCTTGAAGGCAGTGAGAGGTCACCTTTAACTTGAGCCAGAGATCTAAACTAAATAAGTTGATCAAACTCTTCACTGATGACACAGAAAATGCTCTTTGCAATAGGGAGACGGTGTTCTTATAAGCTTGTAAAACACAGTGCTCAAAACATTCGATGCAAATATTGTATTTTGAAATTGAAATGGAAAACTAGACTGAAATAGTCCAATCGGGAACCAAATAGATAGAAAACTAATTTTCCGTTGCACTCTCCCTTACAGCCCTCATGAGGGCTACTCTGTAACCTCTCACATCTCTTCCAAGTTTCACTTCCAAGTGAAATTCAGGGCTTGATTAATGGGTTACCCTAATTACATTTGATTAGTAGTGGCTTGATTAGCAGTTTATACTGGATATTGCTAATGATTGCCCTGGGGATGTGAGGAACCGAGATACCTACAATGCATCCGATGGGTAGATGCAGAGTTCCAGGTCCATCGCACTTGGTGTGCTCTGGAAAGCCAGACACCAAATCAACACTTCATAGACATCTGTTTGTACCTGAAGATGCAGATGTGCCCTTGAATTCCTTCTGTCTTTGCTGCTTTCTAGTTGACGTAATTTGGGAAAACTTGTTAGCCCAAAACATTCAGTGGGGTTAAATAGTTCAACCTGAAATAGCCTAATGTGCAATTTTGCTCATAGGTTTTTAGGGGAAAAAAAGGTCTTTTGAATCAATTTGTATAATTTTTCTCTTCTCAAAGGGCACTGCATTTCTCCCAGTTATCTGATACTGGGATAAGTATTTTCACTTGGGCAATACTAAAGTACATTACTCTCTCTAGAAAGGCCACCAATCTTGATCTGAAGACAATAGGAGATGGAGAAATGGCTGTTTCTCTTGCCAGTTTTTGTTTCAAAGGTTAATGATCATCACTGTTAAAACTCATGTTTCATTGTCAGCTTGAAACTGTCTGGCTTCAGCACTTAGGCCCTCATTGTAATGTTCTCCACAAGCCGAAAGAATACTTTTAAAGCTGGTACTTTCTCCATGTGGAGGTATGTAGATGTTGTAACCAATTCAACTATTTCGCTTCCTTTGGGCTGACTGAACGCAGAGAACTCTACAAGTCCCAAAAGTTTTGTCTGTGAAGATTTCTTTAATCCTCAAATCGTCGGAATAGTGTTTCTGTCAATTACAGGCACTGAAACCAAGTATGGCTTTTCACGGTTTAAGTCAAATTACCTCCATACTAAACTCAAAGTGTTTCTTGGTCCTTACCAACCTCTTCAATAAATTATGATAGCAGAACTCAGGCTGATTAGTTGTTCCACAACGTCCCTCAGATAATTCTGAATTAATTTTTACTCTCTATGTTCATGTATGTACTGCATTCGGCTGCATGACAATATATTTTTGTCAAGACATTTCTGCTTCGGGTTGATCACCCAGTTCTTATTCCTGGCTACACTATCAATTTCAGAGTTTTCCCCAAATCTTATCAACAATAATTTTTTTTTTCCATTTCTTTCATAAGAATCCTGACAAATACCCACATGGTTCCTATTGCTATGTCTTACATCCAGAAACAGCCCTGTTCCATAATCCCCCACTGACAACAGCTTTTGGGACCTGTCAGTATGAGACGGTTCTTATACTCTATAAAGTGCACTGACTACTGCGTGCCCATAACTCTCAGTGATCCCAGTAGAAACTGGGATCCTCAGCCTGGTCCTCAGGACAATGTCAAAGAAATATATTAACAGTTCTGTTGGATATTAAAAACACATTGCTCAACTCTGTGAACTGATTGTAAAGACTGATTGGCTAAGCATGAATGAAAACTAAAGCTTTCAGAATTTTTAACATACTTTTGCTAGTGATTTTTATTTATCAACACCCATTTAATGTATTTTTAAAATCCTTGCAAAATGTCATAGTGCATTCCTTAACAGTGGGAGCAGTACCATTCCACCAAAAAATATGTTCTATATAATCCTTCCTTTCTGTAAAGATTACTTTAACTGAGTTACATTAAAGTAACCCAAGGTTTGCCTTGCCACTGTGCTCCTTCAGACAGTCCATGGTTGGTGTTTCACTCACCGTGTGTGTGTTCTTCTCTGGGAAAGGCTGACAACACCAGCACCGTTGCTGTCACCTTTTTATGGAGTCCCAAAAAAAGCCTTACTGAAGGAGTGGTTCTGGAAATGTTCTGCTTCACCACAGCTTTTAGGTGTCTGGGACCCACTTTTCCTTGGGTACCAAAAGCAGCCTCTGGGCTGTGTGTATTTACCCCAGGCCACTTGGCAAAGCACTGAGGAAATGAGGTTGCAGACCCCACAGCCTGAGACCTTCTGTCTGCTCAGGGAGCGGGTCAGGCTCACAGAAGGATAAATTTAGCTGTATAGATGGCTTATATGACTAAAATAACCGCACATATGTATAATGAGAAGGAAAGATGTGCATATATATACACGTACACACATAGTCTGGTTGATTTCTTTCCTTAGAGGCATTTTGTCTACTGATTAATTACCAAATAAAGGCTATGCTATTTAGTGATTCATTTTTTTTTCATATTTGCAAGCCATAATCCAGTCTGAATCTCCCCAAGGGTCTCACATGAGCACTGGATTACTCAAATTTGCTCAGGCAGCAGGTACTCTTCTAGCACACTATGCACAAGGGAACAGAAGTATCGTGCTGAACTGAAGGGAGCAGTGAGGTTTTCAACAGCTTCCACACTGGGAAGACCAACAAGAGTATAAGCTTGCCGCATCTGCTTCCAGTTGGCAGAGGAAACTGCTTACCATATCTTCAGTTGACAGAAATCTGTGCAGCTTCATTGACTTCTAGTCAGTTGACTTCAGACAAACTATGCCGATCCAGGTGGAGATCTTAGAATGAGAAGTAAAAAAGAAAAATGATCACACACCTGCACGCCACCTCATGCCAAACCTTTGCCAGTAACTACACCTTGGCAAAGTGCACCATAGCTCCCAGGGGCACTCAGAAAAGGACAGCAGCAGAAGTGACCCAGTAGACCCCTTCCTAGTGAAACAGAGGCCACCGAGACCCTTTTTTCTTCTTTTTGCATGTAACAGTTTCTCAGTGGATGTTTGGTAGACTACAGATTCCTCCACTTTCAAGTATGGCTTTGTCTATAGTACGAGATGCAACTCTGACCGAAGATAGACAACTGCTATTAGATAATTCCTCACTTTTCAACTACAAGCCAGCCCAGAGATAGTCTAAACAGCCTATCAGTGCTGAAGAAGATCAGACAGATGAAGGCTGCTTTCAGGTTCATAGATTACCTACCAGTACTGCTCTTTGTAAAATCAGTGCTGATTTCAGACAACCAATAACAGACAGTAATACTACCATTACTTGTACCAGTCAGAGCAGTGGGAAAATGTTTGCTAGTAAATGTATCAGAAAGTCTGTGGCTATATGATTTGTTTTATTTAACTACCTTTCCTGATCAGTACTGGGGATACTACAGCAATGCTAGACCATAAAGGTGGGAAACCAAGTACATCACAAGGAGGGCATGTAATGGCTGAGAGTGCCTTTGCTTCTCATCTGTAAGTTACATCACTGTAAGTGAGAAATAAATTCCATGTAACTCAGAGGGAGAAGAAAAAAGAAAGCAAGAACAGAAAGAGGAAGAAAAGCAGAAAAAGGAACCCTTGAGCTAAGAAGCCTGGATTGAGGAATCCAACACAGCAAGAACAAAAAGTGCTTGGATCTGTGTTTTTGTTCAAGGCAACAGTGACGTGCCAGGTCTAGACTGGGACTAAATTCAGATACAAGAAATAAGCAGTGCCAATATTCAGGGATGCTAGAATCAGCGTTCTGCTGAGATTTCATTCACAGAAGTGCGTATCAGACTGAGCACCCATACAGCATGCTGATGGTAAGTGGTACGCCCAATGCATTTTTTCCATTCACAGACATGGATAGCAAAGTAAGCACCCACACAGCATGTTGACAAAAATTAGTAGACCAAATGAAGTTCATAGGAAGAGTCTGACTCAAAAGAAGTATTACTGGAAGTACAGGGTCTCAGCAGGGGCTTTCACTCCTAACTGGACTCATTCAGACTGGCAGCTCTGGCTGGCTGGGCTCAGTGCAGGTGTTTTTCCACTTCTGGCTGCTATTTTTCCCCATGAGGTCAAAAACCAGACCTCCACCAGCTTCCCTGGGTGCAAGGTCAGATCTGGGGGGGCACACGGGGATACAAGGGAAGACTTTTATGCAGCCAAGCAACTTTTTGGCCTCCAGCTCTTGAAAAAGTTTCCACTGTCTGCCAAACCCTTCAAACTGCCCAAACACTTCGGAAATTACAGCATCTCATTTTGCTGCCAATTGGGAAATTTGCTTCACTGCATTAACTGTCAGAAAACAAAACACACCTTTTTGGGGGGAAGAATATTTTTGAAGTGTAATGAACTTAGACGCTGGAACAGACTTAGACGCTGAGCAAAGGTACATGGCGTTTCACTTAGGACTCCCCACAAGGGCCCTATATCCAAGGGCAGCACAGACATAATTCTACATTTTTGTCTAGGCTGAACACCTACACTTATACCAACTATAGGGCTCTGGCTCCTATCTCCCACCCACAGCTTGCATTTCTGCTGGATTAGTGTTCTCCCATCAGTGCTATTAATGCAGTCCCATCAGCAGAGCCAGTTGCTGCAGTTTGTGGCCTGGAGGGCCCTTAACCATCCCCAAATTAAAGCCCTTTAGGCAATAAAATAGTTGGACCCTAAGGGATTTCTTGGAAATGTGCTATGAATGAGCAAACAGAAAAGAAATTAATGCTATGTTGATCCTCCTAGCTCTAAGATCACCTTTTGTTTGGTTTACTAAGGTCTAGTATGCACTAATGGGAAGTTAAACCAGCTTTTAAAAAGTCTCTGTCACGTGATGTCTTTTAATATATACGGCTAATATTTCCAAGGCACATGCTCCTTTGCAAATAGTGGCTGCCTCAGTAAATGTTCTAGGGAGTGGATGAACTGTTTTAGATAAACCTAAGACACACTTTCCTCACTACCCAGGCTAGAGAAATACGGGATTAGGATTCCATTTTAAAGGAGCAAACTAACTTAAAACCATAGATGCCACATGCCCCATGGGCAGAACAGAAGAGCAGCACAGGTATTTGGGCATTAATTAACTCCTCCCAGGAATTAATCCTCCTCCCAGGATAGGAGCTGGCTGCATGGAGAAGATCACAATATATATGGTTTAATAGGTGGGCGAGGTAGATAAGAACCAGCTCTCTAGCCTGGGTTCATCTGACCTTGGTTTAGATGTAGGAAATACATAGATGTCAGTCTGCTTGTCCACATAAAAAGCAGTGGCCTAAGCAAAGCAAAGCCTTTTCCTCCTTCCAGATATTAGCTTAGGTCACTGAGATCTGAGTCATAGATTTGTCTCTACCTCCATTTATTATAAAAAGAGCCTATGGCAAATTCATTCCTAACGCACACATGTTAGCAAGGTGCCTGTGTTTATGTGAGCATATATATGGGATGAAGCTATATTTGGATTTTAGCCATGAAATAGCTATGGACAGACCCTCTTATGTGGTCAGCCATATTCATATAGTATGTAACTGTTGTTCTTGTTCTGAATAAACATCCAGCAATGATGAAAGTCTTCATCACACCAAGTTGCTCTTTTCAAAGGGAATTGCAAAATCTTTTTACTAACAGAAGTCTCTAAACATACAGCTTTAACCTTGCTATTGTTGAAATCAGTTACAGAACTTACAGGTTACTTTCGAGGCTGCTTGAGGCCGGTAAAGTGCTATGCATAGCAGGGAGCTCCTTGGGCACTGGCTTGGTTCAACTACCTTGGTTCACCCCCCTGCCCTCCCAAGGGCTGCTAAGCTCAGAGAACTCTTTTAACAAGCTGACACCTCTGAATGCACATTCCTGCTTACCTTGCCAAGCTACTGCTCCCTATCCTTTGGTCCTGTGAAGATAATTTAAGAAATGTAAAGGAAATAGCAGAGAGCGTCCAGGCACTGAGGGCATCAGTAGGTGTTAATGTCGCTGCCCAGCGTCCCCTGGGACCCCCATACACATGCTTGCCCATGGCCCAGGATCCCATTTCAGCTCATCCTGGGGCCATAAGTACCAGCCTCAGTTAGATAGGGTAGTTCTGTCTCCAGCCCTGTCTCCTTTTGCTTCTAACTGGACCCTTGGGTGGGCCTTGGACTTCGTTCCCCTTGGGCCCCCTCTTCCTGTATGGAGAAGGTGCCTATTTCATTCCAAGTACGGGCAGGCATTGGTCATTCAAGATGTTTAGTGTTTTCTGGGTTTAAAGGATGCTACCTAACATAGAAAACAAAATTTTTAAAATTAAATTGTGAATTGTTTTTCTTCTCCGGCCACTGTATCACTGAAGGACAAAACAGCAAGGAATCTCTATTCAGAAACCATCTTGAAGAGGGATAATTCAGTGGCTTGAGGGAAGACAGACAGACTGGGCTCAATCTGTTCCTGAGAGTTAGGAAGAGCATTGACCTTATGACGGATCCTATTCATGGGATCTGAACAAACTGTATGCTGATGGTTTTTATTCTGTTTGCTTATTTACATGTATAGGAAGCATCATTTCTGGGTCATATAGGTGAATAAGGTAGAGAGCGTAACATTCTCTGGGAACGGTGACCATGATATTCTCCAGGTGCTCAGTCTGGCCCTGCCCTGTACTCCCTTCTGGCCGTGTTATTTGCAGGGACAGCAGACAGCATCTAAGTCAAGGGAGCAATTGGATTCCAGGAAGCAATGGGGGCAGAAGGCTAAAATAAAATACCCAGCTCAAACCTTGTGTGCCTGTTCTATGAATAATACCAGGAATACATCCATGAACGACTCTCTGCACTGCTTAGCCTCAAGAGATACCAACACCTCCCGTTATACCATGACCACATTGAAATATTTCCTGCAATTTTTCAGCGTCAGCAGGATCTATCTACCCTACACCACCTGTGGTGATTAAATGTGCCTTGTAAATGTCAAAACATTTTCCAGCATAAATCTTCAAAGGTCTGCACGAAACTGTATTTAAAACTGGCTCCTCTCTCTTTTTGTTTTCTGCACTAAGACAGGGAAATGGCAGTAGATGTTACTGAACTTCAGGCATTTATTTCTACTAATGGTGGAGCACAGTACTGAACTATGAGGTCCTCTCATTACATAGCAAAGGCTATTTTCTAATCAGTTCATGCACATCTCTCTGTTACCACTCAGGTAAAAATACCCTTTGGCCTCTGTCTGCCTGGAAAATCCATCTTACTTTTTAAGTCAATTGGAAGTTGTATCTGGAAATCCTTGGATGAGTTATTCTTAGGGTAGTGTTTTCCAGCATAGAAATAAACTGGGTAGGAAGATATTCTATTCTGCACAGGGTCATTCACTCCTATGGTCAAAATATAACTCATTCTTTTATGTGAACAATTACCTCTAGAAACGTGAATCATTTATGGGTGGTGCCAACAGCTTCAATCTTGAAAACAATTACATGTGTGAGAAGGTCCTGGGGTGAAATGGGGCTAGTGTATAACTAAAACAAAGCACATCAGGTGACAGTCACCATGTCAGGCACATGTTTATGGGGGGCAGAAATCCAGCCCTTCCAGCACCACCTCATACCAGGTGCCCCACAGCAGTCTGCCTCCTCACAGAAGAGTTGTGAGTTGTTCAGCCACCGAGCACCATTTGTGGCGACTTATAATCTAGAGTAAACTACTATGCTATCTGTAAAACTTGGTTCCTCCTCTTTCCCATTACTTCATGCCCTTACTCTCCATACTGCCCATCCACTTAAAAGAGACTGGCAAAGATTGTTCGTTCCTTTAAAAGTTTTCCAAAGGTGAGTAATTTGGGGTTTTTTGAAGACTTTTGCAGAATAAGTTGCAAGCAGCTCCTCTCACTCAGACAAACCTTTCCCAGATCAAAGATTAACATTTAGGACTGTTGGTTCACATGTGCTGTGGACCTCCAGTGCTGAGACTGGATGTGCTGTGGAAATGCACACAGCATGGGAACAAATGCCACAGGCTGAGGTGCATGTAGGGTGAACTGCAAACTGGTTCACTTCCCTTGAAATGTAGACATAATGCAGGCTGAGAGGTGAAAATCTACACTGGGGAAGACTTCAACTGCCTTTGGTCATAGTCCTGAACAGTGTGTTCTGAAGGGAAGTGACACAAGCAGCTCGAAGAAGGTCTGAAAATAAGTGATTCCCAGCTTGCAGCCAAACATAGAGTGAACATGTTTGTACTTTGATGCTCAGTGAACATATAGAAATGGCCAGGGAGGCAATACAATAGACCAAAAGTAGGTGTCAATAAACCTGAGGAGCTCAAACAGATGTAATTGATGTCAGGGAGCTCAATTCCACCATCTTCTCCAGAAATTCCCCTTGGATAAGTCAAAAAGTTCAATCCGCCATTAAATACTTATCA
>VWZZ01007013.1:817655-852674 GCA_013399095.1 Psophia crepitans | reverse complement strand
AGAATAGAGGGGTAGAATCACCTCCCTTGACCTGCTGGCCACACTGTTTTTGATGGAGCCCAGGACACGGTTGGGTTTCTGGGCTGCAAGCACACATAGCTTCAAGACTTTAAGGGCTTCAAGGGCACAAAACTTCAGTGCTTTCCAGCAATTTCAGTATTTACAATAGCAACCAGCATCAAAGAAAACCATCTTCTTAAGCTCACAATTGTGTGTTTCAGTAGGTTCATTTTGTAGACGTGCCTATACCAAGACCACGTTCCTCTAGGAAGCTGTCACTCTCTCCCTGTCACAGAGCATTTGGTGGGCCTGTACAAAAACCTGTTTTCTATAACCAGAAACCATAAGGAGAGCGAGCTCCACTTTATCACTATCTGCCTAAATATATAAATAATCCGAAATCTGAAGTGTGTGTTGGACAGCACCCTCGGGCTATCATTTTACACCCAGCTGTTATTCTCAGCGGATTCTCAGTAAATCCAGGAATAGACCCAGCCAGGAGTCGGGAACAGGCTCAGAGGAGAATGTCACCATATGGCAGCTCCTGACTGTTGCATAAATATATTGATTAGCTGAACCAACTTCAGGATGTCTCTATTAAGGACAGTAAAGTCAAGAAGATATATAAAATGATCAGAAAGATGAGAGAGTACCAGAACTAGCCATTCTCTTCCATTTAAGTATCTTCTTGTCCAAAGTATGACACCCATTGCTTGAGAAAATTAATTCAGTTTAAATCTGAAGCTTAAAGACAATTCCTAAACAAAAATTGAACAGAGTAATCATGTTATTGCTATGACAACCCAGAATAGCACATTATCAACCTATCACATTGACAATGGTAAGAAAATAAATTGTGTTGGAGTTTTTAATACACCTTTGCACACGGGAAAGATACGATTGCATGTTAAAAGCCACCATGAAGGCAGAAATCCTCAGAGTATTTTCTTTACCTGTTTAAGCAGCTAGTGAGCAGGTTTTGAACTGTGCTCTTTAAAGCTGAGAGGAACTCTTTGTAAAACGTATTCTTCCCTTCACTTGCTGTGTGACCTACAGTAAACCACTTTAACCTCATTGCTGTCATCATCAGTCCAAGAGCAGCTCAAGGAGCTGCATACTTTAGCTTGGTTTGGGACCCAGAGGATGTCATTGTGTTCTCTTTGGTGACAGGTGACAAACCTGGAATGGTGGGTCACAGGAGGGGGGAGCTGCAGTGGGCCAGCTGACAGGGATGGGGCACTGATGCTATCATAACAGCATCCTCCAGCGCGGTACCTTGTAGAGATCCCACCATGCCCAGTCTGTGCTGGTCAGGATGTGCAAAATAGATATTAGCCACCAAAAGCCAATTACTCAGGGAGAGATTTGACAGGACTGAGATGATAAGCAAGAAGGAATCATAGAATGGTTTGGTTTGGAAGGAACCACAAGGATCATCTAGTTCCAACCCCCCTGCCATGGGCAGGAACACCCTACACTAGATCAGGGTGCCCAAAGTCCCATCCAACCTGGCCTTGAACACTGCCAGGGATGGGGCCTCCACAGCTTCTCTGGGCAACCTGTGCCNCCCCTTGTCCTGTCACTGCACTCCCTAACAAACAGCCCCTCTCCAGCTTTCCTGTAGGTCCCCTTTAGGTACTGGAAGGCCGTGATTAGGTCTCCCCTGAGCCTTCTCTTCTCCAGGCTGAACAACCCCAGCTCCCTCAGCCTGTCCTCGTAGGAGAGGTGCTCCAGCCCTCTGATCAACTTTGTGGTCCTCCTCTGGACTTGCTCCAGCAGCTCCATGTCTTTCCCGTACTGAGAATCCCAGAGCTGGACACAGTACTCCAAGTGGGTTCTCACAAGAGTGGAGTAGAGGGGCAGAATCACCTCCCTCGACCTGCTGGCCACACTGTTTTTGATGCAGCCCAGGACACGTTTAGCTTTCTGGACTGCTAAGATAATTCATTATTTTAAAAATAAGATAAACTTCAGGTATTAGGCTGCTCATTCCCCCACCCTCCACGAACAGAATAGCCTTTCTCAAAGTGAAGAAATGCTCTTTTTCTTATTGCTGCTCCTACCCCATTTGTTTCTATGAGCCCTGAGGACACTGCACAGCTGTATGCATCCCCCATCAGGCTGGGCATTTCTAGAGGCAGAAGCAGGGCACTCAGCAAGTCTACAACCATGTATTCAAATCCATCCTTGGCACAGGCCAAACTCTACCGTAAAGCCTTAGCGTGGTGCTCAGGAATTTACTCACACACGGCTTCATAACAACAGCAAACGGATACATTCCTCTGTATTTTCAGTGTGCCTGGTTGGTTTATCACGATGTTTCAGACCCTGAGGTAGGATTGGGTCTAGGTTGTTTTGGGAGATCAACTTGGGCTGGCCATCCCTCTCCATGAATGCGGGATGAATATCCCAGCATGGCACCAGGGAGCTCTATGCTGTGGCCGATACCACAGTCCAGATGAGAAGATAAACTCAGGTTTTCAATTGCTTGTGGATGTAGCTCCTGTTTTGCACTTCTGGAAAGACTGAAGCTGCTCACCATGAGATCAAGCCAATTTCATAGCTGGGTGACAACTGAAGAGGTATAAAACAGCAAACAAACTCATCCTGAAAAGTTTTCTGTACTGCATTTTGGGTTCAAAATGTTTGCAAAGAAAGTTCTGTTAGTTTAGAGAGTTGTTGGCCGAAATGGATACATTTTCCAGGGAAGTCAGCCAGTTTTTAAAGGAGGCCAAATCTGTTTCCACATGGAAATTGGCTCATTTTTGGAGTTTAGATGAATTCTGCACAAAAATATATTAAATTCCTTCCCCCACCCACAACTGTATACACTTTCATGCATCTTGATGGGAGAACTGCTATTCCATCAGCAACAGGGAAGTGCGATTTGAAAAAGTGCAATATTATGTAATTAAAATTACAGTCATGTCAGTACAGACGAGACAGGGAAAAGAGAGAAAAAATCTGGAAAACAAAAATTATCCAATTCAGTCAGCTCTTGGAAATGCTTTTTCAACCTATCTAAGGTCTCCTAGAAGCTGCACATGGGTGCAGATATTTTCACCTTACTTGTTCTTCAAGAAAATAATCAAAGCCTTAGCAATAGAAAATAAAGTTAGAAAAAAATCCACAACCCATAACATAACTGTTGAAAAATGCATGGTATATTGCCATTAATTAACAAAAGGCCAGTTATACAGCTTGTTCAACTGTAATAGCCATCATCCTGAATGCATTTGGATAGCAAGCTTGTTCCAAGCAGCACACGCTCCTCCAAAGAGTATCATGGAAAAAAAGAGAAATGTTTTATAATACATACTGTACCGAAGAACCGAGATGTGTCGAAAAACACATAGCATGTACCAATGCCTCTCTCTGAAGTGTCTGCCATTTGGAATATTGTCATTTAAATACTTTGCCTGTTTAGTCTATTTTGAATGGCTTCATTATAGGACTGGTGGGAAGTTCTCCAGAGAAACTGAAAAAAAAATATGTTTTGGAAAGTATTTCAGATTCAGGCCTGTCAGAATGCTCCATTTTAACCTTTTCAATGAAAGGTAAAATCAGTGTATATTGATACATGCATGTGTATTCTCAATATGTATCTGTAAAATATAGAGCAAATTAATAGCAGCCTGACTCATAAATAAAATACTTAGAAATTATTAAAGTAGAAGATTTCTGGTGGTCTGCATTAAATGCTAAAGGAAGAATTCAAGTGAAAAACTTATCAAAATTTTGACAATTTACACGGCTTGGAATCCCAAGTCTTGCCCTCCTGTAATCTTACACATCCCAGATCAATGGCATCTTTAGTAAAGGAGATCCTAGTGCTGCCCATCACTAATTGACAGATGTGAGGCTTTATGCCAGATGAGCTTGACACTACGGGGACCTGTAACCGTGGCACTCGTGACCAGGCTGGTACAGGGAAGAAAGCTGTGCACACATGTAGGAATCACAGTTCGGTTGCCAGCTCATCTCTTCTTGAGAAAGGTCATTGCTTCATTCAGGTATTTGCTAAATATAGGAAACGCTCAGGAAGCTGAACCCTTTGATCTTGAAATACTTGTAGGCTTGGTGCAATAAAAGGATGAGGGAAACATTTAAAAAAGATGGAGGGAAACAGATGTTTGGCTTCTTCCATCCGCTACCACTAAATCAGTCACTGGCCCAAACCAGTACTCAGCACAGGTGATTTTCCACAAAGCTAGTCCTGCTTTCATTCAGGGCATTCTTCTTCCAGTAAAAATCCATCTGCTTGCCTAGCTTTAGACACCAGCATAAATTGTACCTCGTCCAAATGGGTTTTGCAAGGGGGTCTCTGCACCAAGGCTGAGAGAACCACATGCTGCTCAGTGAGAAATCGCAGAGCTGCTCGCAGCTTGAGCTGTCTGAGTCACCAGCTGATGAGAAACTTGACTTTTTGCTCGATTTTTTCCTGCTCTTTTTAAAGCAAACTTTAAAAAAACAAATAAACCCTACAGGCCAGCAAGAAAACTTTCTCATTTAATAGGCAACCCCCTCCCAGCCATGGTTAAATACACCACAAAATCCATTTTCTCATGGATTTTTTTTTTTCATTTATTTCCTGCTTGCCTCCTTTTGTTTTTCCACGCGCATTAGTGTCGTTTTCCCCTCCTGTACACAGGCTGTGAGCATCTACTTCACCCTCTCCAACATACACAGCAAAGGGCTACCAACTGTTACGTGCCCCAGCAGCTGCATCCACATCCCCTTTGCAAGCAAGAAGCCACACTGAGATGGCGCTTGCTAAACGAGGGTGATAGCAAGAGGGTTTGTTCGTAAAGTTTCACAGTAAGGGTAGGACTGGAAACCAAGTCAACCAGGTCCTCCCCTTGCAACCCAGCAGGGTTACCCCAGCCCTAATTTAAAGTCAGAACTCACTGAAACACCCCTTCGTCAGCCCAGGCTCAGCCCCCAGTTCACAGCTTTCAGTAGTCCCCGGCATCACAGAGTCTCAGCAGCTTTTCATCTCTCCTGGCTGGTAAATGCTCATGAAGCAGTAGACTCAGATGCTTATGGACCAGTCAATAAACACAGATAATTGCTTAAAACTCTTAACTCCATGCAACTGTCCAGACAATTATCTACTTATGTATTTACATCATTCTTATTAACATTACGTTTCGTCAGCCTCCATGCATTAATGGATTTTATCCTCTGCAAGTGCCTACCACAACAGAACAAAAAATAATGGCAACATTTGTTCCTATTTTTCTTATAAGTAAGTGCCAAGTTCTTCTGATCATCAAAATAGTTTGGGGTTTTTTTTAATCTTGAAAATGCTACAAAAAACATACTGTCAACAAAAGCAAGTTTGTACTGGAAAGTTTACAAGTTCAACAAAAGTAATTCTGCTGCTTAACAAAATTGCGATTGCAAAAGAACTCAAAACATTTATACTGCCATGAGTGTAATTTAAGGCTATTTGGCCTTTGCTAGACCTTTTACAGACAAAATGGTGTTTCACCCTGTCTATAATATCAACCTTTAGGTTGCAAAATCTAACAAGGTATTAGCAGTAAAACTGTATTATGAATGCTAAAGTCGTATTACAATACTGAAGCTTTACAAATAGATAAATAATTTCATAGATACAGCCTTCTGTAACTTTTTGAACTCATTTATCCTAAAAAAAAATCATTGTAAGACAAAATTTGTTTAACATCAGCATATAGGGTAGCATTTTTACCCCATGTAATTCAGTACTCCATTAAGTTTTATGAACAACAGAATTTCACTGAATTACAGCAAATAAACTAATGATAAAATCACCGGTCTTTCATCTCAAAATTTTGGGTTAACCCAGACTTTTCACAGCCAGGTAGAGCAATTCTTACAGTTTGTGGACCAGTACAGAGCACAGACTTCTCTAAACTAAGCTCATCAAAACTTAGCCAGGATGAAAAACATGGGAGGATGTTTTGCTGCTCTCCAATTCTGAGAGAATTCTGGGCAAATACTTGGTAGAGACTTAAGTGTCCCTAGAGACGAGAAAATGCACTTGGTTCAGGGTACCATGGCTTTTCACATCCCAATTAAAAATGTTCACAGAGATCAGTAAAATACCTATCTTCTGAAATAAATTACTAAGTCAACATTGCGATACATAAATTGAATCCACATCTTTTCACCTTTAGGTTTCCTTTGGGAAACTCTGTTATGTGATCACGAGCAAAATCAGCTGACATTTTTCCTTTACCCGTAATATGCCTGTTACCCATAACGGGTTATACGTGCTGTTCTGTTCATGGCCTTACGGGCTGAAATTGGAGGTGAAAGTTGTTTTGGGTTAAAGGACTATATGGCTGATGTATTGCTTCCATTTATTATTTGATCTCATTCTATTGTGTGTTTCCTTATGGCACACTCAATAGGTCTGTAATCATGGGGAACAAGATAGAAAGGGTAGGGCGAGTATTGTATTTCCTGCCTTGGCTGGTGCATGATTTTTACTAGAGCTTATTTTGAATCACAACTTTAAGATAAGGTTCCAGCATGAAGGATTAGAGATAGAGTGTTCTGGGCTTAAACCTCCAGTTATTTTTTGTTTATATGTAAGCAACATAAAGAGTTAATACACTGTCCACTTTTTTATATCCAAAATATTTGAGCTTTTGTTTAAAAAATGGGAAATGAAACAGCGGTGCTTAAAAAAAAATTGTTTTTCCAGCTCCTTTGGTACAACAATTGTTTGATATAAACTTGCATGACACTGAGAGCTTCCTCTCTGCTAATAGCCCAAATGTTCTTTTTCCAGCAGGAGGAAAATGCCTGTGTCCAGGGTGAGATCACACCAGCTGCCCCAGAATGAGGAGCCCCACCGCGGTGCCAAGGCAGGGATCGGCAAGCACACCAAGCACATGCAGAGTCTGGCACGTACAGGGGATGGAGGGAGGGATATGTGCATGCATGGGGGGGGTGGTGTCTTTTTTAAAGGAAAAGCCATGTATAGTGTGGCCCATAAGGGAAAAGAGGATGTAAGATAGAAAATGAACTCAGCTGTTTGCTTATAAAGGAGAGCAGGGTGTGTTTTGCTGGCCCAGCGAGCCCCAAGTGCTTGAGTAAAGACGGAGGAGTTTGCACCAAAGCAGCTGAGATGTGCGTAGATGTTTCATCCAGGTGATGGCATGGAGAAGGGGTGACCTCCAGCTGAGGGCATGGCAGATGGCCAGGAATAGAGTCAGCAGGAGCCTCGAGGACCAGTGTCTCTGCTCCACTCCCAAGAAATACCATTCCCCTTGCAGGGACAGACACCCTGAGATGTGGACATCCCACCTTGGGCCCTGGGGCTGGGCAAGGCAGAGGGCAGCACACTCTGGCAGTAGATTCCCAAAGACCAGAGGATCAGAGCCATGCTTTGATCAAGGTGCCTCTGACAACTTTTGGGAATTAAGCCTGAGGAAGTGAAAGAAAACCTTCAGTACAGCCACATGGCTCTTGAAATAATAGAAACTACTTGAGAAGCTGAAGGTTAGGACAGGTCTGGAGATTTCAGAAGCTTTTCAGTAAAATCTTCAATTGTTTCTTGAGGTAGCTTGTTGAACTGGAGATAGTGCCAGGCTGTTACTCATAAAAAGAGTTGAAAGATCCCAGAAAAACCTCTTGCCTGGAAAAGCAGGTTGCATAAACTCAGGTCATTTGACATCTTCACAGCTTCAACTACCTGTTGAGGGGGGAGTCCTTGACTTACTCTCAGCTCTGTTCAAGAAAAATGCGTAATGGACCAGGAGTCAAATAGATCCAAGGACTCTCCAAGCCCTTTTATCCAGGAGTACAAGTGCAGATAGAAATGTGTGTCCGTTCTGATGGGCCTCCACAGGCAGGCTCCTCCTCTGTCTGCTGTCAAGGGGACACTGGCAAGGACCTTGCCTGCAAGGGCCCTTTCCCCACCTCAGACACCTCATGGCAACCCTGCAGCAGATCGCTCTGCAAGACCAAGGGTCACATCCCCAGCTCCTTCTGGGATCAGTCCCCGCAGCTGGGGTCTGCAGATACACTCTTTGGCATAGCCAATGCTCCCTGCCTCCCCTCACGGAGCAGGAGCAGGCACACAAGCAGTTATCGTGCTCAGCAAATGCCCTGCAACACCGACTTGCCTTCACTTAACCACTCCCTGCATTTCTCACTGTGGGTGTTATCCAAGACCGCAGACATTTGATACTCGTATGCTTTGTCTCAGACCTTTTGCTTCAGTAGCCCTCAGTGGGCCTGTCCAAGCAGATGGGATGATGTAGATACTGCAACAGTAAAATGGAAGCAAGTGGTGAAAC
The DNA here is from genome assembly GCA_013399095.1 of Psophia crepitans. NCBI lineage: Eukaryota > Metazoa > Chordata > Aves > Gruiformes > Psophiidae > Psophia > Psophia crepitans. The sequence continues at coordinate 844,377 of VWZZ01007013.1, read as the reverse complement.
TCTTCCATGCCAGATGTGCGGTGGTTAATTTGGGATGGCAAGAAGCCCACAGTGGCCAGTTCCTGTGTCCTGTCCAACAGGCGATGACAGTCTCTGATTGCAAACATGATTCTACGCACCTCAAAGGCAATTTTAGTCACAGGCTAAATTGTGTCAATCTGCTTTCATAAAAGATAAAATCTTCCCTTGTATTTTTTTCCATTGCTCAATTAACTATTGTTTCACTCAGCATGTTTTAATCATAAGTAAGTTCATTAATATATGTGCTCTTTGGAGTCATGGGGGACTCTGTGATAGGATGGCATTAATCTTTTTGAATAACATCATTAATATTATTTGCCCCTTAAAGGTACCCACTATGTCCCCCAGGCAATTATAAAACTTTATTTCATGGTACTGAATGAGCTCATCCAGCTAAAATTACTACAACGTATGTCTGCATAATATTGTTGTTAGTTGCATCCTATTTATTTATACCACTCATCAGCTGCTATTAGAACTTGTTTCTGAGCATATTTGTCCTTTTGCTGTAAAGCCACCAGCTCAGCTGGCTGCTCTCCACATGGGTCTCAGGACATCTGTCCTACGGAAGGGTCATGAAAGAAGGAGACCTAGAAATCTCTAAACTGGGAGCTTTTTGGTGATTCTTTTTGAGTAACCTAGGAATTGTTTTGCCACTAAGACCTGATCCAGTTAGAAGGACTCCCACTGAATTCAGCAAGGTTGGGGACGTTGTTGAACCCCATTGGCATTCCTACCAGCCTCACTGAAACAAAATTCCCAGTTTCTGGGTGAACAGGCACTTTTCTCCCTAGAGCTGGAAAGGGTGAGATTGCAGCATCTCCATACAGTAAGACGCTGGGCCATGTCTGTTAAAGATTCCCATAACTGGATATATTTGAATATATATCTTTATATTTTCCCTACAGATACTTACATCTTCCCATTCTGGAGTCAAGATCCAAACTCCCAAAGAATTTGGGTTTACTTTTATTCATCCTACTTCCTCATCAGTAAAACAACGACACTGCTCCTCTTTATAAAGCAGGCTGAGAACTGCAGATAAAAATTCCTATGCAGAGGTGAGATATCTTAATTTTTCCATGAGTGTCCTGGATAGCTGCTGTATGCTCTGAGCAGAGCTGCAAAGTTTGTGGGTTTGCTTTGTTTATTCTGTCCATATTTGGATGGGAAGAGGCACAGGCAGTAGATGAAAGTAGTTCATATAATAAAACTGGGTTTGGATGAAACTCAGTAGTGTATTACTGGCTCCTTTTAGCACTCCTGAAATAGTAAGGCCTTGTCAAATTCAAGCCCAGGGGAGAAGACCAGGCAGATTTCAGCTTCAGCATGTGCCACATAGTTGCACTTTGCCATATTTGCTCATGTTATGGCGTATTTGTGTGGAGGAAGAAGGGAACAATTTCCCCATTTCTAAGGTGCAAAATGTCTTTCAACACCTCTGTTCTTTACGGCAATAGCAATATATCATCACTGGTCACCGAGCGAGGCAGTTACATGACTACAGCCACTGCAAACATGGTGATCCAAAATGTGGATCCACCTCAACTTTAAGCAGGAGGAATTAATGTTTTCTTCTCAAATTCCCACTTGCATGTTAAAAAAAAACCCTTTTTGCTACCTCTTTCACTTCCAGCTGTGTACAAATTGCTGAATATATGACCACAACCGTATCTTACCGGGCTTTTGACCAGGGGTTTGACTGGTGCTCCCATGGGCAGGATGCGCTTCGAGGTTGCATGTTGCAGGAAGAGAAGAAAAAGAGGAGTATTTCACAAAGAAGGAACTTTGCTGACCCTTGAGCACAAGGAGAAGTGGTCAGATGTTATCCACTACCTAAGGACAGTGCTATTCGCAGCTTTCATTGTCAGACCAGAGGTATGGGAGTGGAAGGGGTAGCTGCGCTCAGACATGGCAATGTTGGAAGTGAACAAGGAGTCTGAAATCAGGGGAAGAAGCATTATCAGAAACATCCTTTTGCCCGTTCCTGATTGAGTCTGGTAGGAGTGGACACAACTACCCTACCACACATGGATGCTTCTTCTCCTGGAAATCAGAATCTGGATTTTAGCAGCAAGCAGGCTCCTGGAAGCAGAGCATCCTCACCACCGCTGCAACATGAGAACCAGTACCATCTCCACATGATTCTGCTGCCAAGTGTAACTATGTGGGACAAAGAAGCGCCGCCATCTCACTGAGACCAGGCCCATGAATAGAGTCAAGGTGTCCTACTAACCAAACATGAGCATGCAGTGACCTGGATGTTCCTCCCAGCTGCACCACAACGTCCCTCCTGACACCAGGAAAACCCCTGTGCCACAAATTCCCCCTCTATAAAGAGGGAACAACATTTCCTTTCTCCCACGCCTGGACTGTCCGGGCTAGTTAACCATTTTGACAGGGATTTCATCTGGCTGCAGCTTTGCAGATAAGAGGGCCCAGTGGGAGCCCTGATCCCAGTCAGGGCCTCCAGGCACGACAGTAATACGAACGATTAGCAGTGGCGAGCGGTTAGGGCAGGCAGCAGCCCTGCCCCTTGTCTAGCTCACACCGTGTACATCAGGGCTCCTAAACAGCTCTCCTGGTGATATTTACAGAGCAGCCGGAGTCACGGATGCTGCTGACCCAGCACAAGGAGGATGGGGCAGGTTTTCGCCGTGTCTCCTTGCTTCCACATGAGCATGCAAATTTGGGAATATTGGAGAAATAATTCCTCAGCTGCATCTCAGGCACAGGCCGGAGCAAACTACTGACCACAGGCCTATTGCAGAGGAAGTCACCTCCTGGCTCTCAAACAACATACTTGTTTTAAACCTACTTTCAGCGCCTTCATCCAAATCTTCCTGCCACGGTTCGGATCTCTCCGCATATCCCACTCCTCTGCCTGCTCCTGCCTCCCGCTCCCTCTCCCTCCATCTTCCTTCCCACAGCCGTGGGAACGGACTTCATCACTTCAGAAAAATGCCCTGCTCATACCCCCTGCTGTTGCTTGAAGCAGACAAAAAAAAAAATTAAAGTCTTTTGAGCAGAGAATCCTTGTCAGGACAAGAAATCATACTGACCTCAGTGAGGATGGCATGCACCGCCAGAGAGGTGGCTCAGGCTGCGTGTGCTGCAACCAGCTGTCTGCAGAGCTACGATACAGCGCGGAATATATGGAATATAATTTCCCTTTCTATTTACATTTAATACAATGGCTTTGGACCACACATTATTTTTAAAAAATGAAGTCTAGGCACTCGGCTTTCACTAATGGCTTGTTACTCCTCTAACACTGTCTCTTCGGTGCAGACTGGCAGAGTGATTTGTGTCTCTCCCAAAGGCTCCCCTAGCCTGCTTCCCTTCACCGCCTGAGATTTGCTGCTTTTTAAAAATAATAACACCTCTGTATAACACTGGGAGGACTGGACCCACATGGGTGGTCTCTTATAATGAAGATAGAGTATCTGGGAACAATATTTTAATGTGTTTTGCTTCTAATTGAGTTTTTCCAGCGTTTGGGATAATTATTTCTACCAATTAGCCCGGTGGTATTGTTAGCTGGAGGCAACCGGTCCTTCTTCAGGCTTCTGACAGAGGTTTACAGTATGCACAATGGTGCATAGTCCAGTTTATGAGAAAAAAATTGCCCCTCTGCTCCCAAAACTATGGGAAAGGACTCCATTGTGGGACAAGTATTTCCCATGGAAATTGTCCTGAGAAGCGTCAGAAGGGTCCGCGTTTCAGATAAAAGCATGTGGGTGGAGATTTTAAAATGAAGCTCAAGAAAGAAGGGGTTATGCTTGAAGGGGAGAGAGAGTGGCACAGGAGAGGGGACACAGCAGTCAGACTTGATGAGGCATGGGACAGCTTTGGTCCTTGTACCCTGCGATATCCCGGAGGAGACATCGCGCCACAGCTCTGGGGCCCAGCCTGTCCCTAATGATGAAAAAACAGGTCAAGATTTAACGACAGCAAATTCATTCAGAGTAAATTTCAAGCCTTTTTTTTTTTTTTACAAACATAAGAGCTAGACACTTGTTTTTCCTAATAAACAGGAGCTGAAAGATGATGCAGTCGCATAATTGCCGGAGCAGTGGCCTTGGGCCACACAAGCCTGTGGCGGCTTTGCCTTATGTCAGCCCCGAGCAGGAAACTTTTTAGCAGTCTGCAGAAGGAAGCTGTTAATGCTGAGGAGAGAGGGCTGGCAAGAATTCAGTGCAAAGTCCCTGCAGCAAAATTTTACTGTTGTTATAAAGGTAAATGCTAGTGAGGAGTAGTGCACAAGCTGATGTAAAATAGGCACAATACTGGGGAATTTTAAGCCAAGTCTTACAGGATTAAAAATCTCTGCCTGGGAAAAATTCAGTTAATGAAAGCAGAACTTTTCAAGTCAAAGATGAATGAGGCCTTTATACAGCCCAAAATGCAAATAACCTGGTGCTGATGGCCATATAAATATGAAGTGCTAGCTACATTTAAAAAAAAAATAAAAATCAAATCTCAATGAGATTTTTAAATAAAGTAGGAGGAGAAATGCTCCACCTATAGAAATTACTGACATCATCATACCTGGACTTGTGCAAGGCATTTGACACTGTCCCGCATGACATCCATGTCTCTAAATTGGAGAGGCATGGATTTGATGGATGGACCACTCAGTGGATAAGGAACTGGCTGGATGGACACACTCAAAGAGTTGTAGTCAATGGCTCGATGTCCAAGTGGACATCAGTGACGAGTGGCGTTCCTCAGGGGTTGGTACTGGGACCGGCACTGTTTGCCATCTTTGTTGGCAACATGGACAGTGGGATCGAGTGCACCCCCAGCAAGTTTGCTGACGACACCAAGCTGTGTGGTGTCGTCGACACGCTGGAGGGAAGGGATGCCATCCAGAGGGACCTTGAGAGGCTTGAGAGGTGGGCCAGCACAAACTGCATGAAGTTCAACAAGGCCAAGTGCCAGGTCCTACATATGGGTCGGCGCAATCCCAAGCACAGCTACAGGCTGGGTGGAGAATGGATTGAGAGCAGCCCTGAGGAGAAGGACTTGGGAATGTTGGTGGATGAGAAACTCAACATGAGCTGTCAGTGTGCGCTGGCAGCCCAGAAAGCCAACTGTGTCCTGGGCTGCATCAAAAACAGCGTGACCAGCGGGTCAAGGGAGGGGATTCTGCCCTGCTGAGACCCCACCTGGGTCTGTCCCTAAACATGCAACTGCAATCAAATAAAACTTACAGCGATTACTATTACTAGTGTAGGAAAAGTGCAAGAGAAAACTGAGCGAGGCTCGTTGTGAAACCATGCCACAGGGGAGAGTTTTGCAAATGGGAAACAAACACTTAATGCTCCTACAACAGGAAAGTAGTTACGGCACAGTGGAATGGGATTTTAAAGAGAAACCCTGTAAAGATAACTCATTTTATGAGCTTTTAGATGTGTGTTTTTCCTATCTTCCTTCCTTCCCTGCCCAGTAAATTCTCCCTATACTGGGATGGTCTCTGAATTACTGTTAGCAATTTCAGTGCTTTAGCAAAGAAGGAGAGAATGTATTACTAAGATAAAAGTCCCAAACAGCCATTTTAACATGTGCTAGATGCCTTGGCAGCAAGTCCTTTACAACAAACATCTCCATACAAAGCCAGGAAGACTGAAACATCGAGTCACTCGACGACTGGGGAGGTATGGCACAGACATTTAGACAGATCTCCCTGAGGATTACAGAGCCAATTCATGAAAATATCAGAAATACAAGTCATCCACACCCATTGACTTTACCATGACATCTCTTTCTTTATTCAACTTTTTATAATACGTATAAATAAATATCTTTAAGGAATACATCTCTGTTTGACATCGCTTTCCCATGGAAGCAGTGGCTCCAGTTTTTCCAAAGGCTGAAAGTCCTGTGAGTAGAAATCAGATAATCTGTCTGCCTGGACCATTCCTGATGGCTGGCTGTCTGTCTGTCTGAGCTGTTCTGCCAATTCTGCAGTGATGGAGACTCTGCAATACCCTTTGTTAATCTTTATTTCATCTGAAATGTGAGAAAATAAGGGTGAGCATCTTTAAGGCAGAGCTGGATACAAAGGAGGCTTCCTGACTTGAAAAAAATATTGTTTGATCTTTCTTTCACATTGTCACTTATTTTATACATTTCAGACCAGCAGTATCTAGTGTTTGGATCTCAGTTTTAACTATCTCAGACCAGTTTGTACTGGCTTTTAAAAAAGATGAGCAAGCTCTACTATGACTCTGGGTAGGAAAGGGGTTTTACTGAGATCACACCATAATAAATTGCCTGGTGTCTGTTCTAGCAGAGTTTTATTAACCTTAAAAGATTAAAAAAAAGATAAGATCCCAACTACAAAATCTTGAAGCAATTCCTTAAAAAGAGAGGTCTGTCTCAGATTATAAGAAAGTCCCACTGTGATTTTCCACAAGCTGCTACAGAGACGCTTAAAATAGTGAATCGGGCAGTAGTCAACAGGGACACCCTGGATCAGACCTAATGTACATCCATGCAAGACATTTTTTAACATGTAAGCCAGCATCAGATGCTTTAGAGAAAATTCATGCAGCTGTGGGATAATCTGCCTGCCAGGACAATTTCATCCTAAATCTTCATACTTAAACACTTAAACCCTGAAGAATGAGGTCTGATAATATTTCCAAGTCTCTAGTTTTGTTAGCTTTGCAGTTATAGTTCTCTCTGCACTAGCTATCAGTATAAAATCTCCAGTTCCTACTTGAACCTTGCTAAATCCTTAGCTTCAAAGAGGCTTGGTTTCAACAGTCTATCTAGACTTTGTCAGTAAAGGTAAGGAGAAAGAAAAAACTTTGCAAGTGCCTTAGATATCAGAACCAGCTCCAGGAGAATACAACACTGGGAAAACTAAAGAAGCAAACCTTCAAAAGGTCAGAGAGCAAACGTCTGAAACAGCTGAAGAAAAGCCATCTCTCATCCCAGAGGTTTAAGATAACTGGCAGAAAAAGTAAATAATTTTGAAGGATGCCTGCCTCCACCATGCAAAAACAGGTTTTCATTGGTAAATATGCTAACCCGAACCTGTTTAATATCACTTTTGCAACAGATGTTGGCTACATTTGCACATAGGAACTCCAGGAAATGGTTGAGGTGGATGCAAGGAGTCATGAATGTAGGTAAATCTTGGAAATACTTTATAAAGTGCTGTAGCTTTCCTGCAGGCAGTGGATCTCTGCCAGTTGCACAAGATGAAGATCTGGCCTACTCATTAAACGTTTCAGATCTTCAAGAAAAAGAGGTAGGCATGTGTTCAGAGTTGGACTCCCTGACCTAAAAACAGAAGGAGAGAGTAGCAGAATGGAGCAGCACGTCTGAAAATCCCCCAGATAACTATAGGTCATAGCTCAGAGGTGCATTGACAATCACATTTAGTTCTTTCAAAGAAGAAAATGTTCATATTTCTAGAGGGCATCCTAGAAAAAAGATCTTAATTTCGCATGTCTTTTTAGAAGACAAAGAAGGGCACTGCTAATGAGACATGGGAGCTCTGCTTCTGCTAAAGATGTGAAATCAATCTTGAATGTCTGGGTAAAGCAGAAGCTGGTCTAGGGTAGTTAAAACTTAGTATCAGGACACTATATTTTTAGATTAAAATACATACAATCATTCATTTCTCATTTTACACAGACATTTCCGGGCAAAAATGTTAAATAAGACCAAAAGAGACCTTCCCAAGTCAGGGCTATGCCCCACCTAGTCCTACCCTCACCAGTCCTAGTGCCTTAGGGAAAGGAAACACAGCACATATAGGTCAAGTATTTCCATGATGTACCCTCCCAAAGTGCAGTCATCCAGGGATTTACCAGGCTGGAAGAACATTGTATTTAATAACTGTTCACGGACTCTTCCTCCTTGAAAATGCCTTTTTGAACTAATTTATAATTTTGGCCTCCACATCATCCCTACCAATGATTTCCACAATTCCACTGGGTGAAAAACTAGTGCTTTGGTATAATTTATTTTTAAACCTGATAGTTTGACTGGGTGCCCTTGACTTTTTGGGTTGTATTCACCTTCTTCACACTGCTTGGGATTTTATGTGTCTTCACCACACTGCCTTCAACCACCTCACTTCTAAGCTGAAAGGCTCAAAGCTAGTGCATGAAGGTTGCTCCGTTCTTCTCTGTCCTTTTTGTCTTTCTTTATGACAGTTCTTCTATATCTTTCTGAACATAGGGATGTCTGGAATTACACTTCATATCCAAAATAGAAAAGAACCCAGCATTGTGTATATGTTCTCTCTTTTCCCCAGAAAATTTCCCCATTTTAAAACAAGTTAATACAAGATTTGCCAAGATCTCTGTAAAACCTCATTGATTTTATTGTCTCTTCTCATGCGCTCTTCACACTAAACCAGTCTTGCAGGACTATATCCTTAGATCCTATAGACTTGGCTCTTTTTCCAATAAACTTCAAAGCAAAGTCCTCACTTATTTTAGCAGGCCCTTTTGCTTTTGCACTTGAGTTGTATAATTGGTAATCCAAAACATCCTGCCTCAGTGATGCCAAGCACTTTAAAACTAAAATACACCAAAACTTGGAAAGTTATATGAGTCACCCCAAAAATAGGGTGGCTGATATTTTCCGCCTGACAGGATTTAGTATTGCAGTGAATATTTGGTGTGTCTCTGGATAATCCCTTGCTCCGGTAGCTGTGCATGGTCTTGTCTTGGGCTCCGTAGCAGGCACCAGTGCTGACTGCAACATGAGCTAAAGCTCCCAGAAAATCAACTTTCAGGAGTCACTGTTGGAGCAGGATTAGCCAGGAAAGGTATTGCAGAAAGGCATAGATTTCACAACATTTCTTGAGTCACCACAACCGAAGATCACACTGGCTCTGAGGCAGTTTATTCATAGCCCACCTTGTTTCTCCCTGCTTTGTTTCTGTAAAGCTTCACGCTGTGTGTGTGACCCACAACCTTGCTGCCTTGTGCTGATCCACCTACCCTTCCTCTCTGCCTGCATCCTGCTGGGAGTCACACAGGTTGCTCTGGGCAGACAACTATTTTGCAGTTATGGTGGGAGGAAGGACCTGGCCACCTCCCCGGGAGATGTTCCTAAACAGGGGATGCAACAATGTCCTTTGCCAGAGACCTTACAGCCGGTGCAGAGTGGTGGAGATGATTCACACAAGCAAAGCTTTGAAGTGCCACCGTTTTCACATGACAAAAAGGATGGACTACATTTGTCCTGGTTCCTTTTATATGCCCAGTCCCAGGGACTACGGGGTGAATCCAGGGAGATACTTAGAAGAATCTCACTATTCAGAATGATAATTAAGAATTAATGACTGGATATTTACCAACACGTAGAGTTGCCATGTCCAACACACTGGGAACATTCAATTCATGCAGGATCAGACCTGTTTAATCCGTTAATCCTCACAACATGTTGAAGCAGATGGGTTCTATTGTCCTCATTTTGCAGAAGGGAAGAGCTCAGGCAGCTCTTCCCTTGTTGGGTGAGTTGTCTCTCGCCACAGAGAGGATTTCTCCTTTAGCTCCTCTTACTGGTGCCAAAGATCCCACCTTTTCTACAATAAAGGGCTTTATTGGAAGTTAGCTGAAAGAAGCGCTTCCTTTGGATCTGTCTGGGTTCAGGAAAGGGGGATATAGACTGCAGACTGCCCTGGGATGCTTCTCACTGCACCTCTCATGACAGTCAGTTCTCACACTCACACCCTTGTTTCATGTCTTTCAGGCAGATTCAACTCTCTCCAAATAATTCCTGGATTAAAAGTGTGGGTTCATGCTCACTCAGTGCTAAACACCTCCTGTTGCTGCTGGAGAAGGAATGTAGCATGCCCAGTTCGATAAACTGCATTACAACTTAGCATTACCCAAAAATAGGCCAGGTTGTGATGAGAACCAGCATTTCCTGAAGCTAAACTGCATGTGCATGCAATAGAACACCTTTCTTTACAATATCCAGCAGTGCAAGGGCTTTTTTTCTTAAAGAAAACTTACATTTTCAGAAAATTATAGATCAAGATCAATAACAAAGCATTAAACATTGTTCATAGTAACAAGAAACCAATGGAAGTTTATGACCAATCAATCCACTTAACTCTGCCAAAGCAATAAACCACCACTGGGGTTATAAATTGTTGAGCTGAGTTTGCAGTTTTAAAATGTCATCCAAAATCAATTGCACCCCAATTAGACCATTAGTTGTCAACAACTTAGTTAAATAATAAGCCAGGGGTTCACATCTGCTTGGGAACAGAGTCAAGCTTGAGCTGTTTCCCTGGCTACTTGAGCTGAATTCACGTCTGTTACCATTAACATGAATGTGGGTAGGAAAGCAAAAAAACTATGCTCGACATGAAATCAAGTTCTCCTCCCACTGTCCGAAGCACATAAATCTTCTAAGTTAATGGTGCCACAGAATAGGTCTGACTGACTTCAGTGGGGGGTCGGGGATACACGAGGAATGTGGGGTCAAGCCCCATGTACCAGTGACCTTTCTGAGGAGGTGTGTGTTATTGCAGCCTCCACCAAATCTGCTGCTCAGTGCCCATCTAATGTCATTAGTATCTATCTACACACAGCACTGATGACCCCTGCAGACCCTCTGCTTTGCTTCATCTCTATGTGAGCAGCAGTGGGAGGAGCTGTGCTGTTAAGAAGGCCCAAAAGTATGTGGAACTCAGCTCCTGTCCTTGGCCTTTGGGGTCAGTGGTCACCAGGCATCAGTGTGGAGAAGGCTCCTACCTGGGGTCAGCTCCATCTTTTCTCTCCATGGGACAGAGTTTGAGACATCGGCATGGAGGGGGGAAGCTCAGACTTGTGAAATATGGCCCAGCAGAAGAGGAAGAGAGTATCTGGGGTACATCAACCCTGGGACAGTGGGCCACCACCAAGCATGGCTCACACCAGAGAGTGCTTAGGGTCCTGGGCACCTCCCCTATGTGCTAATGCCAATGCTACATTGGTTTTGGTACAGCTTGGCATATACTTGGCATCCCATTGTAGTGGTGGTGATGGTGATTGCCCACTGCTAGTGAGGATGGACACTGCAATAGCCTGATGTTAACCAATTTCACCTTGTTTCTTCCAGTGGGATCAACAGGAGTCAGGATCTTAGCAGAGGACAAACCTTAAAAATTAAAACTAATAACTAAATATAACCAGCCAATCTGACAGAACTTACTCTCTTCTCACACCAATTTTATTCTGCTGTCTCTCCAGAGACGTCACTGACGTATTTCCTCGGTTTGCAACAACATCAGCAACTTCATCAAGCATTTTGCACTCACTGTCTCCCACATTTGACAGCACTGTTGCTCAAGACAGAGGCCACGGGCCTGCTTCCTTTGTGATCTGCACTCATAAAGCTGAGCACAAGGCAGTAGATGATCAGGTTGCTGTTTTCAGACACACAAAGTGCCCAGTTCTATGCAGTCCAAAGAGCAGCGATACATCTGGACAGCAAGAAATTAGGCTGGAAACAGGAACATAGGAATCAAGAAAACTTATTTAAAGCCATTCTCAAATACAGTCTTCCTAAGGTAGTTTATTTTGGCTCCTAGTAGTACTTCCACCAGTGTCCAAGCAGATAATTCTGCCATGCTGGAGCTACCCTTTTAGTTAACACCTTCAAGAGAATCATGAAGGCAGCCACTGTATAAAAAAAAAACATAGAAAGAGCTGAATTTGGTGACTAGAACATAGTGTCACATGAGTATTTTTATCTGGTTTTTTAGCACCTTTATCTATTTTTTCAAGTCAGTGGCAGAGCATAGCTACCTTCACCTAGAGATTTGAAAGCAGGGAGCAGCAGATCTTGCAACAGCCTTTTTCCTTGCTCTCGACACCACGTTACATGTGTAAAAAACAAATGGGCATAAAACCATCACATTAACATTATTCAAAGCCCAGCCCTACCCTTCCACTGCTCTTTCCTCTGAAGCACATCCTGTCCTCCTGTGTGCAGTTATTTATATTTCTTCATGCTGTCCTTTCCGGCAGGCTGTTCTACTTAACACCCCCTGAGAGGAGAATTCCCAGCAGGACCTCTCTGCAGCAACACTGCTTTTAACCCACCGTTATAATGACCATAATTTAGTGCCATTGTATTTCTACCCCCTCCTCAATGTTAAAGATTAACCTTGGGCCCACTATTGACTGCTGAAGGCATGTGCTGCAATCATATGGGAAATATTGGGCATTATTTGGCTCTTCAGGAGATCAAGGCATACTGAGGTCCATGCTGTGTTATTTCGGGGGAGAGCAGAAAATGTCTGTGCAAAACCAGTTTTAAAATCAGCCTTTAAATTGGGCTTTTGTAACTTCTGCTTCCAAAGGTTGGTTCGGCAAAGCCCTAAATCTTTTCCACCACCTTAGGATTCAGAAAGCATAGAGGTTTCATGATGATCAACCTTGTTAGCTCCAAGGATCTATTCTTTTGGAGCCCTCATTGTGTGGCAAGAAGAAAGAAAAAAAAAATGAGTTCTTGGAGGTAAAGACCCTCCTTCTGTTCAGGTTTGAACAAAGAAAGGGTCACTGCCCCTGAAGGCTTGCCTCTCTTTTCCTTTTCTTAGACCACATAAATAGAAGAGCCCATAAGCTGAATACATCAGGTTCTGATCAGTACACCAAAGCTTTTGCAACACATGAAACTCATATATGCTGTCACATGCACAGGGTGTCACATACACGTTAATCCTACGCAGGATTGAATGTGCAGATTCTTGTCTTTCTGTGGCGTGTATCTCCTGTTGCATAATCCCCAAACAGCACTCTGTCCTTGGAATGAAAATCTGAGAATGTTTTGAACTTTTTTTAACCTGCACATAGAAGGGTGGTGGTAGGATTAGTAGGTACATTTGGAAGAAGTACTAGGAAGTGGGAATCCTAAAAAACATCTCCTTATCCTTTGTCTTCAAAGGTCCTTACAGGTCTCCCTCTCCCTTGTTTCTTCTCACCAGACCTTACCTGCAAAATCCCTCCTGTCAAATCACCCATAACTTTCAGCCCTCTTTTACTTTTTCAGTGTTTTGAGACACCTACCAAGCATAAAACCAAGATATACCTAATGGTATTGTCCACCTCTACTCCCTTATACAGCTCACAGTAGCAGACTAGAAGCACCCCACAAGAAGGTCCTTCCTGTGAGTGCATCCAGCACCTTGCCTGTGGGAACACCTGTCCCTATTCATTGCATCTAATTAATTACATCTAAAAATCCAGCGATGGTCCTGTTTGCATACACATAACAGACCCAAAGAGTTTACAGTGAAAGGAGACAAAAGTTCATTGTTCAATGATGTAACATGGAATGCTAATTATCCCACTATCTACCAAGAGCAATAAGATTGTTGCATTTATCCAAATCCATGTGAGAAGCTGTGACAGAGCCACTGGATAAACTCAGGTGCCCTCAGTTCCCATCCAGACCTACTTAAGGCAAACGTTTATCAGGGATGGCATTGCACCAAATGCCTTACTACACCCAGACCAGTACGCACCCTGATATGCCGCTGCATTGCCTGGTTCTCTGAGCCACTCACCCTCGTATAGACAAATGCAAGATTGGTTGGACAATATTTGCTCCTCAGCAAATCCAACTGGCTGTTTCTTGCCACTGCATTGATCTCTAGGTATGTGCAGTCTGATTATTTTTTATTCCAATGCCTTTCCTGGTAAGTGTTGGGGCTGACTGCTTTATATAACCTCAGGTCCACCTTTCTCTCTTCTTTGAAGACAGAGAGTATATCTGCACCCCAAAGCTGCCTGCCTTCCTTTGTACCCTCTAGTGAATGTGTGCAGTTAAACTATGTTCTCCCTTGCCTGTTCTTTTCCTCTTCTCTCTTGTTTCTTGCCATCTTTATATCATAGTGAAGTGCTTTATTTTGTTGGAGAAAACTGAAGCAAGAAGACATTAAATATGTCGGCCTTCTGTAGGTCATCTGTACCTCTCTTGTTCCTCATTAGGTAATGGGCTTCTGCCTGCTGCTGTCTTTTTGTTACTTTACTGTATTTATAGCACCTTTCTCCTTGTTTCCTAACACTCCTCTGTGGTTGTAATTCATTTAGCACAGCAACCTTTCTGCCCTACATGCTTATTTTATTCCTTGATCTCATCCTCAGTAATGTGACCTCATTCTCCTTTTAAAAATTATTCTTCTGGGACTTTCCAATCCTTATCCTACCCTCTGGCTATCTGCAGTGAGTAGAGGTGGATCTTCTACCACGAACAATGCAGCCTGGCTCAAGTGCTTACTGCCCACCAGGGAATTTGCAGCTCCTTGACCCTGGCCATGCTGAACAAACCTGCCAAGATGTGGGACCTCACTCAAACAGTAAGTCTTTATCAACCACACAGCACTTAAATTACTCCAGGTCCTTCCAGCATCCACGGACAGGGGGTATACTCCATATCTAGGCCATATTGGGGATATGCCAGATAAAATCACCTTATCTGCATCCCATGTCACTGACGTGCTGTGACAGCAATGGGTGGGAAGTGGTGGCCCTCAATCCCGTGCCCCATTTCCACCAGCAAAGGACAGGGGAGCATTCAGAGAGGTTAAGGGTAAAAGGATGCAGGCCTGCCTTGCTCCGCTCCTCCGCCCTGCTGCACACAGGAGCTGACACTTCCCAAATCGCCTCAGGAAAGCCAGCAATGAAGTAACGTGATGCTGGCAAAACTGAAGCTGTTAAAAATGTTTGTACCTGTAAAACATGTATCTCCTTTGGCAAAAACATCTGACATAAAAAGCAAGAGCAATCGCTGCCCCTCAGTAAGGACAATGCAAATGGAAGTACTGGGAGGTTTAGATGTGACCCTATGCGTGTTGCAGAAGGGGGATGTTCGAGCAAGAGAGGTTCATCTGTGTTTGACTGCCCAAAGACATGGAGTTGCAACCTTACCTGTTCCCTCCATGATGCTCAGCAACGCAGCTCCCTCATTGAAGTCCCTGCAGCGCTCTGCCGTACCCAGCAGCAGGTTGAAACGCCTCCTGAGTGACAGTGGGCTCCAGCCCTGCTTCATGTAACCTCACCAGAGGTGGCCCTAGACACCATCGGTAAGGGAGCAATAAAAAAAAATAAATGCAAAGAGCTGATCACAGTCCCAGTCCAGGTAGGACATCAAAGGGAGCTGATCACAACCCTTCAGGTAGGACATCAAAGACCTTCTCTGTCCAGTTTGGGCTTGGTGAAAATGAGAGTCATTCTGCCAAATTTTGACTCGATCTCACCAGGTATTTTTCATCCTCAGCACAAGGTGTCAAATAATTTGCAAAATTCTTGCAATTGCATTAATACATACTGGCTCCACTGGCCAAGCATGGTTTTGGGGAAGCACCTTAATCCTACCACGCAGTTTTCAAGGACTTGGCACTCAGCAGCTGAGGAAAGGGAAGGCTGTTGTGATTTCTGCACCAGCAGCCCAGGGTGTTTAATTTCAGTGCACCTGGCAGCAACAGCTCCAGAGAGTGTCATCTCCTTCGTTAGAGACCACAGTTAATGAAGGGCTGAGAACAGAAGCCAACAACCCTTATGGCCCTGTCTTACAAACTTTCTAGATTAAAAACTGATTTTAAAATATTTTAAAGATGCATTTTTAACATCTATAACACTCACTCACATATATATATATATATGACTACTGTGGTGTGCCAAAGCGTCAGTTATAATGTCACAGAAGCAGTCTCTTGCTGACATGTCCTTAAATGATCCCAAACCCCTCCTTATCCAGGAAAGGATGTTTGGATGGGGTATTTTATGCCTTTATTCTTTAAATTCAGGTAAACTCCAAGGAATTTTCCAAAGTCAGCCTAGAGTTTGGGTAGTAGGTCAGCTGGGCTGGTTTATTTTTCAGCCCACAGCTGATCCAGGCCCTGGTCGCTGCCTATCTCAGACCGTGCAACCTTGGGTGAACCAGCCTGGCCCCACCAGCTCCCGTATCAGGTTGTGTGAATGCAATCTAAATTCAGCAAGCAGCCCTAATTAACGCCGCTTATGTTTGTTTGACTCACCGAAGATACGCGTCGACCTAAGTAGTAAATCTCATCGTTGCATAGGAACTACAGGGATCATTTCGTTTCCAAATGTGTCCTGGATAGAGCCCAAGATATCTAATACTGTGGGGAAAACACATATTGAGTGTCAAATTAAAGCAACAGCAGCTCTGCAACAAATGGCAACTTCCTCCTGGAAGAGTCAAAGATGGCTGTAACTGCTGATGCTTTTAAATGTACTTTCAGAGTATTAATAGAGCTGACTTAAAATAGTTCAGTGCACTACTCACTCCGGTTCCTGTTTTAACTCACATCCAACTGCTAAACATACTGTGGCTGTTCCTGCTAATACGTTCGCTGACAAATCACAGCCATGCATAGGTTTCCTTTCAGTACTTCCAATTTACTCTTTAATGGGAGACAAATGTGCTTTATTTGCTGACTGCTTAATCAGTCTTAAAGAATTTTCCAGGCATGCAATGGGATGGTGCTTATTAGAGCTGCCTGCAAATTATTTGCTTAATTCTGTGCCCATAGGATATTCACTGGCACCTAGATGCTGTGCTGGCTGGTGCAGCACTAACATGTAAATCAGTATATTAAGTTAAAAAAGTAGGAACTTTGAGGAGAGTATTCCCATTCACACTTGACAAGAGCCAGAAACCAACATATCAAACTGACAAGATGTACACCTAAACGGTTGCTTTACTCGTGTAGTTGTAGGATAGCTAATTGCTCTCTGGCTTCCCGTCGTAAGCATCCTTTGGAAATACATCAAGTACCTGATCCTGACAGCTTCAGGTCTGTTTGATTTCATGCACCTAGGGGGTGACGGTTGGACTTGATGATCTTAGAGGTCTTTTCCTTAGAAAAAGAGATTCTAAGATTATACTATTGATTATACAAAGGGAGTCTGTCTTTTGGTGGCCATGCAAAGGAAAGATGCCTCTTTGTGTATTTGTACATACATTTTGGGATTGTACTTTTTAGTCTTTTTTTTAGGGTGATAACTCCATCAGGAAACACTTCCAGACACAGTCTTGCTGACATAAATATTTATACTATCACCTGCCTTTCCACCTGCTCTCAGAACACTGAGCCAGAGGTGGGGAGCATGGATTAAGGACTGGGGACAAGGGGAAATGCAGGAGGGGAAGAAGTTGAGAGAGGAGCTGTAGAAGATACAGGAGGGCAAGGGATGGATTCCTGGGCAGAGGTGGAGGGTTTGTAAATATACAACATAGAAAATACAGTTTTGGCTAGGATGTGAGCAAGTTTTCACTGATAAACCTATTGGTGTCCATTGCTTTTCCTTCAAAACGGGGTTTGTGGAGCGCTGGGTTTTGTGTAGCTGCGGCTGCATGGCTGCAGACTTTGCAAGTGCCTTCAGCAACGAAGAGCCAGATGCGGTGAGTTTGATCAGAGTCAGATGGAGTTTGGGGGAATAAACCACCCCAAAATAGGTGGTCATTGGAGTAGAAAGAAAAAGAGAAATTGTACGTTGACCCTGAACTTATCTGACTGAAAAAAGGAATAAATCCCTCATTTTTCCTGCATAAAAACCTATGCCATTTTCTAGAGACTAAGAGGCCTTAGATCTTACTGCTTTGTCTTTCTTACTGCTAGTAGGGCATTCAGCCTTAAGAAAACCATTAAGAATATGTTTTCCCAGGGTATCCCAGTCTTTTTACTATTCAATAGGAGGGAAAAAATGAATTATATTATTCTGTTCATTTCACAAACTGAGAGAGGCGACTTAAGGATTTTCCTCTCATAGAAAAGGTTTACTATGCAGGTCCCAACTGTACCAAAATTAGCCACATTTAATGCAGAATAACCCCATTAGTGTTCAGCACGTATTTGAAATATAGCCACACCAGAAGAAAACCAGCAGTATGAAATTAGTGCACCAAGAGAAACAGGCGAGGATGGGATGGGATGCTCTGGGGCTGGCTCCGGTGAGCCTGCAGCGTGTGTGCGCTCTCTCTGCTTTACTCCCAGTGCCCTTGATTTCTCAGACTGTTTTGAAAGACAAAAAGAAAGTTGGTAATCATACACTGACAGATGGCTCCTTGGTTAGTTACTCTTTATTTAGAGGAAAGCAACTGTGATTCATCAGCTTTTGGGTTTTTGGTTTGGTTTTTTTTTTAATAGCTACATTATGGTGAACTTCCAGCTTCGAATCTATTTCTAAGAAGTATTGTGTGGCAAACATCTATTAATAACAAACATTAGGCTGACTGGAAATTTCCTTTGTCAATATTCATATTCCATTCTTTGAGATGCTTTCACCCAGTTTTGTTTCACTTTTCAATGACAGAGCTGTCTAGAAAGGTTTCCAGTGAATGCCGTATTAAATATATTGCTTTAATGCCTATAAGTAGAATTTAGATGTGTCTCTCTTATTTTTGGACTGCCTTTCTCTACCTTAATTGCAAATTGATAGCTTATGAGCTGGTTGGGTTTTATTTTGATCTGAAATTTTTTTGATTAATTACTTTGGGGCAAATATTATGTTTGTAGCACTTCACTACACATATCAGAGTTAAGCTGTGTATGTTTTGAATGGTATTTTGCAGTCAAACTGAAAGTTAAGAATGTACCTAAATAACTTTGTTAGATGGAGGCTTGAACTAAAAATCTGGCCTTAAAAATTGCCTTGAAGTTGGAAGAGTGGCTCTCTACAATAGTTGGAGAAAGCTTGTGTTACAGTCCAGCTCACGCCTAGGGGTTCATTTTCTTTTTGACTCTATTCAGCTGATGTAGGGGCTCATCACACAGCCTAGATCCAATTGAACAACAGCTTCTCCAAGATTCCATAATTATCTGAAAATCCTGTAAAAAAACCCCAAACAATGACACACTCTCTGGAGGCTTCTGTTTCACGTTTCTGCCGCAGAATTACTGAGTGCAAACAAACTTGCATATGGAGCAGTGTCCAAGTTTTCTTTTACAGACATGGGGGTGACTTTCATAGATTATTTTTTTCTAGCAGTAGAAACACTACATATAAGAACTACTCAATTTTTCAGGTATTAAACCTTTTAAAAATACATTTAAAAATATATTTTAGATTTGAAAAAGAGAAGGGGATCATCTCTATACTTAGTTACCATAAAGAACTTCATGTAGCTGTGCTTGTTCTTAAGAATTCATCTGATTTTGCAAGGGAAAAACTCAGGGAACTCAAATAGTCAATTTAATATCTTTAATTCTAAAAGAATCTGATCCAAGACTGCTCCAAATTATTTTCTATTTGGGCCTGAGATTTTGGTCTATGACAGATCTGTAAAATTCAGATCTACCTCAACACCAGTCTATAGCTGGAGGGATCAGAGTCGAATTCAGTTCCATTTCCAGGTCACTCAGCACTATGCAAGTTCAAATGTTTTGGAAATTCTTCACTTTTTCTCAGGTTATTACCACTACCAAATGTCTTCCTCAAGGCTCATTCTAGAAGAGGGAAAATGAAAGGAAGGGTCTCTTTTTCACAGGTGTCTGATGGATATACCACATTGCTGGCCTTCTAGACAAAAAATATGTATACTGATTTCCTCTGAGGAATGCCACATTGTCAGCAGGTGGGATCACTGACATGAACAACTCACTCCCTTGAAAATCATTGTCTTCCGTGTCACTCTTTTGCAAAAAGCTCTCTTAGTGATAAAACTCAGTAGATAATTGGACATTTCTATTGTGTTTTATCCTCAGTTCACCTGCCAGGATCTGAGCTTGCCCCAGCGCTGCTGAAAGGCATTAGATTGACACCACATTTTCTCATGGAGAAAGAAGATGCCACAAGGCAATCCAACGGGAGGTCCCTTAGACAAGTCCATCCAAAGTCCTGGACCAGCTATTGCAAGGATTTATTTTGTGTACACCCTCCTTGCAGGAGAGCTCAAGGTAGAGTCTTTGGTCCAGCCACGACTGGTCTTTGCCATCTCCTCATTAGGATAAACAGGCACATCCCCAGTGCTTGGCCAAGATGACTTGCACTGCAGGCACCTCCCTCCGTTCTTCTGACTCAGTGGATCCTCCAGCTGCCCTGCTCCTCTTCTTTCTCCTCTTTGGCACTGATCTGAAACCCCCACGGGTCACACAGTGGGCAATGAGATTAAGACTGGGATTTGTAAAGATGATGCCTTTTTAGACAGCTTAATAGGCCAGATGCTCAGCTGAGGATCGGGCCATCTGTCCACTCAAGCCCTACCTGTGCCAAACAGGTCAGTGCTACCAGAACTCTTAAGAGAGAGAGGGAAACAATTTGTGACTGCAAACCCAAAACCCAGCTACACAGGGATGCAGAAGGATCTCCTGATATTAAGCACATGGAAGAGGAAATGGGACATGATGTTCATGGCTGATAAAGGAACTAGTAAGAGGGAGACAATCCTAACTGCACCCACAGCAATGGAGTTCTTTGCTCTCTCAGCAGATATAAAGGAACCTGAGAGTCAGCACGAAATTTAATTATACTGACTCAAAATCCTTTGCACTGCCAGGGTAGTGTGAACTGAGCCTCTCCTACAAATGAGAGTCAGGCCCGGTCTCCAAAGCCAGCTGCTCCTTTAGTGCAGCGATCTGTCTCCATACTCGCTGATAAGCAGTCTATGCCCTGTGACTTATAATAAAAGGGAATGATGGTCCCTGAACAAACCCAGAGAAGAGGTATTGATTTGCAAATAGTTTAAAAGAATATTCAAGGGTCATGAGCTGACCCTTTTTCAGCTCTGACATTTTATATCGGGGAGGATCCTATTGAGATGGGAATTCATATCCTAGACATTGTTTTGTCTTGTTTCATAAATAAGTTGAATAGCTTAATTGATTGACACCCACTGCACTTTCCCAGCTTCCTCAGACTCAAAAGTACACTGCTGTTTTCTGCCATAAATAATATGAACTTTCAATCAGCCGCCAGGCACAAAAAGGAACTGAAAATTCTTCATACAATAGCTGCAATCTGGCATACGAGGCACTGCAGGTCTAAAAAGGAGAGCGCTATTTGATATTACCAGATATTCATTTTCTTCCTCTGGCAGCAATAGCATTTTCCTACCCAAATGACCTAAACCCTAAACAAGAAATACCCAGGGACCCCTGCAGAGAGGAAGACCAGTTTATCTCAGAATTTATGTGTCTCCAGGGTTAAGAAACTGTTTTGCAATCCTGTGAGCACAACATGGGGAATGACAAGCTGGACCACCAAATCCAGTCCCTTGGAGGTGCTGTATCCTTTCATCCCTCCTAGACTCTGGTCCAACTCCATCTCAACCCAAGCTCTCCCCTAATTGTCCCCAGATCTCACTCCTCTGATGGTTACAAACCTCCTTCTAATTTCTGGTCCATGCGTATTTGTGATTAATTGAGATCAATCTGTTCTCATTGCAGGTTTATTCTTTTACCTAAATAGCTCTTTTCCTCCCTGGATATTTAGCCCCCTGATGGATTTAATGTTCATTTCTCCTCATCAGCCTTGGTTTCACTAAGGGAAATAAATAAGCCACACACTTTGTATCTCTTCTTTTTAAGACAACTTGATGGCCTTGTCAGCAATTCTAGTGACTTTTTGTGAGCTCCAAGGTAAACTTATAGCCCACACTCTAAAAACAGATGCAACAATGAGTTTGAAAGTGTTGAAGACTGCCTCTCGAGGAAGAAAGGTGTGGATGTAAGCACTTACCTTCAGTTGCCCAAGCTGGAAAACGTTATCTTCTAATCTCCCTGTGCTTTAATTTCCACGTCTGTAAAACAGAAAGGGCAATACCACCCTCAACGGGGAGTAATTAGGATTTCTAAAGCGCTCTGAGATCTTCACATTCAAGGGTCAATTCTAAATGCGAAGATCTTCTGTCTGTTGTGTCACTCCTTAAGAACTGCAAACCCTGGAGAGATGATATTGAGCCAGACTAACGCCAAGGAAAGGCTTTCCCATTGCTTACGGTTCGAAACTTTTATGCAAAAAGTTTCATAAAGAGTGACAGGCATCAGTTGCTAAAACAGAGCAATAAAAACTCACAATAAATACTGACTGAAACTATTGCAAGACCAATTGCTAAGACCAGTCGCTTTTCTTTAGATGAAGCAACAAACAGTTAAATCTACTTTTCTTGCTTTGCTTCAGAAGAATCCTTATCCAAGCATAACCACCATACGCATACTCATCTGTAATTAATAAATATTTCTAAGGACATTTTCCCACTCAACATATGAAATTATAGATGATCCCTTAATTCCCCAGACATTTGCAAGCCTTGTCTTGTCAGAATTGAATTTACTACAGCTGATTACCCTGAGAATGCACTGACCTTCTTAGCTCCTGCTGTGGTCTTTATTTTTGCCATGGCAGATAATATGGGGACCAGAAACTGAGGACTTGGTAGTAGGGATTATGTGATACTAATGAGACAAAGCTTATTGTTGATGTTAACTGTTATTACCACTAAAAAAAGTGCACAACTCCGGACAGATGGACTTCACTTTGTTATACCAGGAAGGAACGAATGCATTTTGACAGTAGCAGCATCTATTTAAAATCTGGATCACATCTGGTGCCTCTCTGAAGCAGACCATATCTGATCAATCAGAATTATGGCTCTTCAGTCTCCAGACGAGTTAGAAGAAATTCATTATCTGTTTTGAAGCCTGCTTCTCTTTCATCTGTTAAAAAAATGAAATAAGAATCCTTGTCACTGGATCCATTTAGCTACTAAAAGAAAAAAAAAGAAGAAAAAAAGGACAGTAATTAAACCAGCTAGCGAGCTCCGCACTGAAGACATGATTAATTTGGTTAAACGCTACGCAAGTAGGTACTTGGCCCATGCTAGGCTTCAGTCAACAGTCTCTTAGCTGATGAAATAGATAGCTTAGGACTTATCTCCATTCCTCGTTATTTCATAAAGTCTTGGAAACACCCACATTAATTTTTTTAAACTCTGTCAGAGGTCAATCTTTGTCTTTCAGGCACATTTAGCCTCTGTGCAGGGCATGTTATTTGGGACATACCACCTTGAGGACAGCAACGTCTCCATGGAGCCTCCTACCCCCTAGGATGTCTCTGCCCTCCTGTGTATCCCATTCTGGACCAGGCAGCTTTAAATGTCAAAAACTGACATTGAAATGCTGGGAAATCTTCCAGGTGATGTCTGCTGGACTCAAAAAGATGGTGAGAACCTGGGTTTATCAATAACTGAAAACAGAATGCAAAAAGGATGTGTCTTGTTCTGGTCACCTGAATTTCTTAATATGGTTTTTCTGATTACAGAGAGCTTTTTCTTGCCTTTGCTGATGAGCAGAGAAATCGCATCAGCTATGACTTAGCCTCTGAAGTTCTTGTCATTACTTCCCTCTTCACCATGTGTTTCCACTGTTGTTTGCAAGAGTACAATTC
Organism: Psophia crepitans; assembly: GCA_013399095.1. Taxonomy (NCBI): domain Eukaryota; kingdom Metazoa; phylum Chordata; class Aves; order Gruiformes; family Psophiidae; genus Psophia; species Psophia crepitans. The sequence goes on along the minus strand of VWZZ01007013.1, from coordinate 820,975 downwards.
AGAAAGTAGCCTTCTGAAAGCAATGGACTTTTATTTCCCTCATTCACAACTTTTAAAAGAAAAATGAAAAGAGAAGGTGTTTTATAGATGTTATAACTAGAGCTGCTGAGAGAACAAAATGTTATTTTGGGTACAGGAAAACTCAGGCTTTAGATTCAAAACTATAAGATTTTGTTCTTGAAGAACAATTTAAAATGCTTACCAATATTTGTGAAATATTTCTCAAAATTCGTTGGCAAATTGCTGTTTGTGATTGATTTGTGCTAGCGAAACCTAGAGAAAGTATCTACTTTTGTGAGTGGCATGGGGGCAGCGACCATAACCTTCCAGGGGGGAATCAGGCTTGCAAAGGAGACCAAGTTGGCATTAATTTCTTTTGCAGCAGTGATGGCTCAGGAGAGAATGATTTTGACTGCTTATGGATCACGTCCAGATGGGTAAAGTACAAAATGAGTTTATAATAGCCACCTGCCTCAAAACGCTAAACCACCCTCAAAATTAGGTGGGGCAGCTCCAAAGCCGTTTATCTACCATGGGCGCAGGAACATCATGGGAAACTTCACTCTGGATGATATATATCAAAATCTCCTTCTAGCAGTACTGACTTCTCTGGAATTTCTACAAATCATGAATGACAATTTTCTAACCGAGAAGTAAAATTTAACGGTATCTAAGGTGGAAGTGATTATGTTTGATTCCTGTCTAAACCAGTTAAAAACACATGGTATTTCAAGACAGCCAGTTTCACAAAGCTGAATCAAGTACAGGCCAGCTGTAAGGAAGGAGTGAAGGTTAAATGTGATGCCTGTAGTGAGTAATTTAAATTTTTTTAGCTAGATGTTAAAAGAACCAAACAACAACAACAAAAAAACCAACCCAAAATAAAAGTGTAAGTAAGAAACTATGGTTCAAAACCAAATCTGGGCTAGGAAAGGATGCAAAACAAGCAACAGTAAAGATGAATGGATGGAACTTTAGAAGGTAGATGTTGTAAACACTGAAAATATATCCTAGAGCTATATAAAATTAATAAGGAAGCAAAGGGATGCAAGGAAATACATATGGCCAAACAAAAAGACAGTGAGAAGCAGATGCTTGAGTCCACTGGGGCTAAGAGTAACCCTACCAATACTATAAGCCCAGGAATAGTAACAGCGTCAGAATAGTCAGTAATAATGCAGGAAGTCAGAAGTGTTTAACAAATACATCCATTCCTTGCCCAGGGGAAAACCAGGCGTTGTGTTCATATCATAAGGAAAGGATGATTATTTTCCACTCTAGCTATAATCAATGCCGATGTAAAACAGCCACTGCTAAAGTAACTTTTAATATCAATACAACCAGGTACCTTGCACCAGGATTACTAAACGAATAGGTTAGGAATCTACTCTGGATGCTGATTTTAGTAACTCAGGCCCAGAAGTGGCAGAAACTTGAGAGAAAGCAAATATTATGGCAACGTTTGAATGTGGTAAAGGAAATGATCAAATAAGTATCAGTTTGTCGGTCTGACACTTACTGAGGGTAATAATAACAGAAAATTGGATACAAGATTTAACTGCTAAAGAATTCAAGCAGGTACTCTAAGTAATAACATTTTGCAAGAATTTATGGAAAACAGCTTCTAAAAGTTGCTAATATAAACACTGCAGAAGACAGATAGGACCCATTGCTTTCACTTGTTCTCATCTCCAGAAAAGATGTAAGATAGTCACTTTACCCCCCAGGTAAGAAATATTTAGGAGTTAGGAAAAAGTGGCACAAAATTCAAGCTTGTGTGCCTTGAAAAAATATTTGTTATCAAACTTAGAAGGATGGAGAATTTTTCATTGAAAATTACCAGCTCTAATCTGGAATTCTTTGGGTTAGTTGTGGTGATGCAGTAATAGTTTTATGTTAGTATCATATTTTAGCAATGGTGTAAAGCTTTGAAGTGATGTGATCCCGAACCATCTGCAGAAACCTGTAGCTGATATGAGACACTCTTTTCCCTTCTATTTTTACACACACGCTTCAGTAATTAACCTCCAATATAAAGAAAGAAAGTATTTGTGGAAAAAATAGAAGGAAAACAGCCAACCTGATCTAATTTCTATACAAGTCAGAAACGGGTGTGAAACACGTTATCTGTAAACAACTGAAACCCTTATTTAAAAACCTGTCGTTTCTTTGCTGAAATAAGGCACATGGAATTCCTTGAGGCGAAGAGACAAACTCCCTTTTCGTCTTGAACTCTCTGAAATAATCCCAGCACATGCTCAGCCCTTCCAGATGGAGCATGTGACGGCAAGTTACCGAGTTCAGGGAACGACTGGGGTTCACACTGCTGGTTGCTTTCTGCAGTTATTTCTGCATTTTCCAACAGCTCTTTTACCATATGGAGACTAAATTCACTTTCATTCTCCAAACCATCACACCTGCTTTAAAATTGTCCGTGGTTTAAGGGCTGGGATTGAAATCCCTGATCAGGACACAGGAGTATAGCGAGGTGTCACTGCGGTCAGTGGGAACATAGTCAATGCTGTCAGTGAAGACTGGACGGTTATTTGCCTGAATAAGACACCCGCTTTGATCAGCAAATTAAATCCTACACAAACCCCTTTAACATCTAAATTTTTTTCAAAGAAAATGATCCAATGTTTCCCATCAGGAAAACAGAGCTCTCTTTTCCAAGGAAATATTTCAATACATGTTTCTCTCTGTTATAAAATTTTTCTCCAGGACCGTACGGAAGGCATTTCTTATGGCTTTCAAAAAAACGTTCTTTCAAAGACCTCATTGTTCCTCAACTTTATGGAAACTTCTCTGTTCCACAGCTCTGTCTTCCTAATGCATGATGCCTGAAGGGTGCAGCTACCCCCCAGATTTTTGCAAACACCATGTCCATTTTCACGTACAAACCAAAGCTTTGCATTGGTTTCTCTCTGCTTTTTGTTCGCATCGAGCATTTTTTCTCCCTCACTTGTGTGTGTTGACTCTTTTGAAGGAATAAAAATGACAGCACTCTCCCAAATGCTGTGTGTGACACAGCTCCAGCCAGGAAATAACACTGCATCTGAGCCAGGCTTGCAGGGGATGCAAATCATAAAATCATTAAGGTTGGAAGAGACCTCAAGGATCATCTAGTCCAACCATCCCACCACCACCTATTACCCACTAAACCATGTCCCTAAGTACTACATCCAACCTGTCCTTAAATACCCACAGGGACGGTGACTCAACCAACTCCCTGAGCAACCCATTCCAATGCCCAACCATCCTTTCTGAGAAGAAATTTCTCCTCATCTCCAACCTGAACCTCCCCTGGCGCAACTTGCAGC